>CM076575.1:1895824645-1896001465 GCA_034641835.2 Pinus albicaulis | reverse complement strand
ACTGATGATGAACCCAAAACTGTCAGGGAGGCAGTAGATTCAGAGGATGGAAAACTCTGGAAGGAGGCCATGGTTGATGAAATGGCATCCTTTCACAAAAACGATGCATGGGATCTGGTGGAGTTGCCGGCTGGAAGGAAGCCCATTGGGAGCAAATGGGTGTTTAAGAAGAAGATGAATGTAGAAGGCAAGGTGGAGAAATACAAAGCTCGGTTGGTAGCGAAAGGTTATTCCCAGGTGCCGGGAATTGATTTTGGTGATATTTTTTCTCCTGTTGCCAAAGTTAATTCTATTAGATTACTTTTATCTGTTGCTGCTGCATTTGATTTTGAGATAGAATAGATGGATGTGAAGACAACATTTCTTCACGGGGATCTAGAAGAGGAGATCTACATGAAGCAACCTGAAGGCTTTATGGTGAAAGGTAGGAAAGAACTGGTATGCAGGTTGAAGAAGTCTCTGTATGGGTTAAAACAATCACCAAGGATGTGGTATCAGAAATTTGATACTTATATATGGGGACTTGGCTTCATCAGAAGCAAGGAGGATCACTGTGTTTATTTTAAATTAATTGGTAGTAGTGTTATTTATTTGGTCTTGTATGTGGATGATATGTTGTTGATTGGAAATGACAAATAAATTATCCGAGATTTGAAAGACAGCGTTCTCCAAATTCGACATGAGATCTCTTAGATTGCTTGTTGACGGGAAAATATGTCCGGCCAACAGTAGGGGATCTCTCCGGTAGAAAGTCCCAATTAGACTTTGAACCGTTTGGAGTAGGGATCCCGTCCGGGGTGTGGGTCCGGCTACCACTTAAATGACTATCTCTTCGGTTTCGAGCAACCTGATTGAAACTGCAAACATACACTTATTAACACGATATAGAATACATGATTGATGAATAAAACCGATATATGACACTGTGCATAGCAAGGTAATAGACAGAATGCATAAACTCAGGAAATGTCGTTAGCAACACATCTATGAGGTATGCATGCAAGATAATCTGACCGCCAAAGAAACAATCCTTTGTGGTAAGAATATCCCTTAACTTTCCGAAGGATATAACGAGATGCTAATAAAATAGTTCATTAACGTTCATCATGAAGTAAATAATAAACTTGAGCATCATCAACACAATCACAGATAACTATGGTGCATGAATGACACTATTAATAACACAGATTCATTAATCAAAAGATATTCTGAAACTGCACGCAGAATACACACAATGTTGTCACGGCTAAACACATCATCCAATCAAAGGGGTTTTAACATGTATTGTATTTCATATATCAAGAGTATGCTTCTTCAGATACAATGCAATAATGCCTTTCAGTCCACAAAAGAGCAGCCCTTTACAATGCTTCCCACTGGGGTATTTATAGATTCAACAGCCGCACTTATGGCCTTCCGACGGTTCAACTTCCCGACGGTTCAACTTCCTGTTTGTAAAAATTGCGACCTGCGACCTGGTCGCAAATGCGACCTGCGACCTGGTCGCAAATGCGACCTGCGACCTGCGACCCAGCGTTTGCAACTTATGAAGGTGGTCGCGCAATCGAGGTTCCGGGAGCGTCGACTTTCTTGCCTTTGATGAAGTCTTTCCAAGTTTGGTAATCCGCCGTTATAGGAGCGACAAGAGGGCTTTCCTCTTTTATCCGATGCATACATTCTAGAGCATTCGGCACCAGAGTCTCCTTCTTCTAGGAGATCATCATTGAGAGAGAAGCGAGCTTGGTGTAGATTTGCACTGGGGTGACAAGCAACCGGTTCAGATTCTCTTGTGATGCTTCGAATTCCGGTGCGGCGGCAGCTTGTCGTACTGGTTGCAGAAAAGACTGAATTTCCTGCTCTACCTGTTCCCAGCCTTTAGTTTCATTTAGTGCCCCTAATGATGGAATGTGATGAAGAGCGTTCATGGAGTCGATACCACTGATTAGGTGATTATACGCAGACACTACTTTGTCCAGATCTTTGGACAGCATGTCTTTGGATTGCATACTCATCCGAATTTGCACTTTGGCCTCTTGCGTATGACTCCAATCCTTCCGAGGCACGTGTTCGGGAGCTTGCTGATACTGGGCTGTTGAGGCTTCCTTGAGTTGTTCGTGTTTCTTCTTGGTTTCTTCCCGTGCCTCTGCCAATGGGGCCACTGTTTGTTTCAGGGTGAACATTTTCTGGTATACTTGCCTCATTGTCATCTCCAACACATCACATTCCTTCTTGACCGCCAGCGGAACCTCATTCACTTGAGCGGGCCTACCCTGGAGCTGGAGCATCTCATTTTCTAGCCTTGATTTCTCTTGCTCTGCCGCTTTTAGCCGGTTCTGTAAAGAAATAATCTCTCTGCTCATCCTTGTGACATTTTCTTCTGTGGCTGCGGCAAAAGCGGTGCCTGCTGACGCTATCATAACCGGATTTGTCCTTGTGTCTGGGACAATGTCTTTTCCGGTGGAGACTGTGGAGATGGCAGGATATCCTGACGTCAAGGATTTCCTCTTCTCTTGCTGTATCTTGAAAGAGAATTGGTCAAAGGTTAATCTGGTCAAGTCGAAAACTTCTTCTTCTTGCTCCCCCAGAAAGTCATCAACATTAAGGTTACTTCCCGCGCCACCTGCAGGGATATTCAGGGGGGATAGATCAATGTCATCTATTTGCTCGTCTTCTACATCCTGTGTTTGACCCTTTTCTTTCTCCTTTTGCTGGCGCTCTGTTTCCGCCTTGTCATGCTCTTCCTTCTTTCGGTGTTCTGCCTCTGCCTCTGCTTCCTTTTCCTGTTTCCTCTTTGCTGCGGCGGCCTGTTCTGCCTTTTTCTGATGGTCGACTTTATCGAGCTCCTCTTTCAGTGCCCGTTCTGCCGCCGCTTGTGCCTCCTTTCCCTGTCTTTCTTTCTCCTCCTCTTTTTTCCTTTTCCGCTCTGTTCTGACGTCTTTCTTTCGTTTCTCTTCATCTTCCTTCCTCTTCTTTTCCTCTTCCAGTTTGGCCTGGGCTTCTGCTTCTCTTTGCTGATCTGCGGTGTCAGGTCCTGAACCGGTCTGTGTTCTTTTATCTTTGGAGGAGGAAGAACCTCCAATGTTCTGATACTCTGCTCCTTCTCGGTCAGGGTCGATTCCTGGTGCGAGATGCCGGTTTGCGTTATACCAATTTCTTCTCTCATCCTCATCCGGGCACTCGATGTGTTGATAACTCCATCTGAAATTGGCCCTTTTGCAATGTTCGGGAACTATCCTGACTGGATCGTAATTTCGGCGGTCCAGATTTCTGCAGTGATAGCTCTTCGCTTCTTCCCCTTCACGCGCCACTTCTCTGGAGTCTTTGACCGTATAGGAACCAATGGTGAGAGGTAGAGCAGGCCAAGGTTTCTTCTTCCCTTTGGCAAGGACGTTAGAGAAACCCAAGGTCATCTGAAAACACACCTCTTGCATGAGTACCTTGTCGGTAACAAACTTAGGAAGAGCGTGTGGTGGTTTAAATGAGCCGAATACTCGGATGATGGTGAATTCGGCGAATGGGGACCAGATGTGCCACTATGACCTAGTGTTTCCATCGCTGCTTGAAGACATGCGAGGCATCTTGACCAAATAATTTCCCGTAGGGCGGGCATGAATATGCAGAGATTTTCTCGATGTCAGGCTTATATACAATCATTCCCAGACACTTACTGAGATACGCAGGTGTATTGCTGGGTACGTTTCGGGGTTCCAATTATGTGGCCATCCCTCAATATGCATCTGGGCACAGACAGCATCTAGTAGATACGAAGCCATGTAGAATTTTGATGGCGCTCCCTCATCTGGGGCTAAAGCCGAAGCCAAGTTTGTGTGCATGGAGCCCATTAATATTCCCGCCCAATTGAATCGAGTGCCGCGAACTGTTACGTGTTCTATGATGGTTGCCCATGTTCCATTGAAGGTGGTGGCGTCTGCCCGCCCGTATATCCTGCACAGCATGGCGGCCACTAGCTTATAGACTTTCCTCAAACTGGCCACCGGGTACTCCTGGTCCTTTTTGACCTTGAATTTGTCTGGCTCTGCCCACCATCTCCTGATCGTGTCAACCATTGGTACTTCATTTGTAGCAAACCATCTTGGGGTGAAGTTCACATCTGCTTTGGGTAGGGAGTAGTAGACCTGTGCTCTTGAACTTTCCAATGTTACGAAAGCTTTCCCCGCACTATCTCGGATTGCGAAGCTTTTCGGATCCGTCTTCTGTATGATCCAGTCCAGCATTTCGGGGCATGGAAAGATGGCAGGATGAGGCCCAGCAGTGTAATCCCCGGACTTTTTGACTTTGATTATGACACGATTAGGGAGATCTTACGTAATTCCTCTGTACATCATGGAAAATTCTGTACTTCGTACCACCTGAGGCTTTCCTCCTTTGCGAAGGTGCAAAGGGTGTCTCTGTATATGGGCGGCGGAGATATTTGTATGTCTGCGTCTGATTCTTCCTCCACCCCCTGCCTGCTTCTCCTTCGGGATACCCGGGGGGCCATATCGCTAGAGTCTGAGGGGACCGGTACTGCTTCTGCTCCGAATTCACCTGCTGCATTTAGAACCGAATCACGGGGTAAGAAAGACATGATGATAATGGCTAAAAAGAGTCTGAGCATGCAAACATAATTTACTGTCCTCTGGGAGCTGCTGGGTCGCCGCTCTTGGGGCTCTGGGCCTTTGCGACCTTGCGACTAGGTCGCGGTCCCGCCGAGAGAATCGGCGAGTGGGACACGCGACTGCGACCTCTAACGACCTTGCGACTAGGTCGCGGGGTCACGCGGGGGTGCGCTTGAGAGTGTGAGCTTTTGCGACCTCTGCGTGCTGCGACCGGGTCGCAGGTCGCAGGTCGCAAATTGCGTTTTGCGCGCGCGCGACTTTGCGGCTAAGTGTTTACAAATGAGACAGAATTTCGGTCTGAAAGGTCCAGAATTTACCATAATGCATGGCCATGAAGATTATGCAAGGGGTAGGCGACCTTGGGGTTTTGTGGGCAACACAAAGACAGCAGCAATCCAAAGAAAAACCCCATCCTTCTTAGCAAATAAATAGGACCGTGAGGAGGCTCAAAAAATGGCAGGAGATGTTTATGCAGGAAACGTAGGGAGAAAAACGGCAACTTACCCGGAAGAAAAAAAGCGCCAGTCAACCTGTCAGAGCAAATCCGCGGTTTTCGCTGAGAGTCACAAATGCGACCTAGCGACCCGACCTTATATAAAAAAGGTCGCACGTGTGGTTATTTAATGCGGTCGCAAGATGAAAGTTTGCGACCTTGCGACCTCGCGACCTACAGGTCGCTAGGTCGCAAGGTCGCTGGGTCGCAAATTTCCTTAAAACTCCATTTCGCGACCTTGCGACCTTGCGACCCCAAGGTCGCTAGGTCGCTAGGTCGCAAATTGGGGATATCCGACCCTTGCGACCTGTGCGACCTGTGCGACCTTGGGTCGCAGAGTCGCCTAGGTTGCCTGGGTCATAAATAAAGTATGTGCGACTTAGCGACTTGGTGCTAGAAACTTACTTGATCTCTTTTCCTTTTAGTTTTAAGGGGGAGGCTCCAAAAAATTTTGAAGTGTGTGTTATGATTTTATGTATTTTTGGAGGGTGTTGTAGGAGCTACAACAAATGGCGATTCACTGGATGAATTCAGAATCTCTGCTGATGAAAAGTCAATGAGGGAGGAGGGAGGGTATCTAGTACTTGCTTGTGCTTTTTTACCTTAGAGTTTACACTTTCCTTCCTTTGTCACTCTGCATAGTCACCTGTTCCTTTTGGCTTGTTGGGTGCAGATCAACCGAATTTTAATTCTTCACGCCCCAGGATCGAGAGGGTTGGGGAAACCTTGGACAAATGCAGGGTCCGGTACAGTTATTTCGTCCTCATGGTGTTGCTCTGCTGCCAGCGAACCTCTCGGCTCCGGCAGAGTCACTGCCTAAAGGGGTCGTGAACGTTGCTCCGCTGCCAGCGAGCCTGGTCAGTACCCCGGCGGAGTCGTTACAACACCTCTCTGCGCAGGAAGCCTTTCTCGAACCTTTACCCTTTATTCGTGTGCGATTGCACTTATTGAGAATTGTGCCTATGGCACTTATTTAGATGGGCATATTTTGCCTGGGCGGTTGAGGGATCCCGACTTATTTTGCTTGCAGAGAGGTTGCCCCTGGTCTCATATGAGGACTCGGGTTTTTCCCGGATGACCTGCAATTCTCTTAAGTTAACCCTGTTCCCTCACGATCCGGTTGCGTCTATGCAAGACCCTTTTCTACTTGCACCTTTTAAGCTGCTAGGTGGTTCCTTATGCTCGATGACCCTGGTAAGACCGTGTATTATCCTTAGGTGCCCATTACAAGCGAGTTACGACTACCCCGTGCTTTGCGGGAAAGGCCTTTCATCAGCATAGAACCTCTTCAAGGAGTGATCTGGTTGCGGGCATTTTTAGACAAGGTAAAGTCTTTTTCTTTTTTCTTTTTTCTTTTTTTTTTCTTTTTTTTTTTAACAACAAAAGAAAAAGAACAGCTTCTATGATACAGGGGGAAAACAACCCTTTGAGGGCTATTCAAGTAAAATAGTGTTTGAGATCATGCCCGTTTACCGAGAGGACCTCGACCTTACCTTCTAAAGTTTGCAATCGGAAAGTATGGGAACCTATCTTTTCTTTAACCTGAAAGGGACCTATCCATAGTGCTTGAAATTTTGCATGTTTTCCTTTCTCTTCGTGAGCCTTATCCCACTTTAGGACAAGATCTCCTACTTCAAATTTTTTATCTCCTGCAGACTTTTTATCGAACCATTTTTTGATCCGACTCTGGTGGATGGCGAATTTCTCCCGGGTTTTCTGCCTTTCCTCCTCTAGTTTTAGCAGGGTGTCGATGCGGATTTGCAAAGCGGGACAATGGGTGCCGTGGCACTCTTGAGACAACTGCAAAGCGGGGAGAGACAAATTTGGCGGGAGGACGGCTTCTTTCCCATATACAAGGAAATATGGTGAGGTGCCTATTGATGACTTGGGGGTGACGCGATCAGCCCAGAGTGCGTTTTGGAGAGCGTTATGCCAGTTTCGTTGGTGAGACAGGAGGGTCTTTTTGACGATGCGGATCAGGTTTTTATTTGTTGATTCTGCTAGACCATTTCCTTGGGGATAGTACTTCGCGGAGTGTTTAAGAACAATGCCATTTTCTAATGCAAAATCATATAATTTAAAAGATGAAAAATACGTTGCGTTATCAAACACTAAGGAAGTTGGAACGCCAAACCTGGTAATGATGGAGTGAGTGACAAATTGCATTACCTCCTGATCGTTGACTTGACGTAATGGTACCGCTTCAACCCACCTGGTGAAGTAATCAGTGGCCGTCAAAATGTACCTGTGTTGCTTAGAAGAGTGGGGTAGAATCTCACCAATGACGTCCAAACCCCATTGTTGAAAAGGTTCTTCTACTGCTACTGACAACAAAGGAGCAGCCGGACGCGCTTCTCGGCTTGCAAATTTCTGGCATTGAATGCATTTCCGAACATACGCGTGAGCATCTATGAACAGGGTTGGCCAATAATAACCTGCACGCATAATTTTATGAGCAGTGGTATCCCCGGCGAAATGACCTCCCGCTGGTCCATCGTGCAGCTCGGTTAAGACCTTCTGAGCTTCATCCTGTTCTAGGCAGCGCAACATTACTCCGTTTGAATGTTTCTTGAAGAGCTTCCCTTGGATTAACCGGTAGGACGCGGCTTTGAGTCTGATCGCACGTTTCTGCCGGGCATCTAGATTTGATTCCAATACCCCGTGTGCTAAATATCCCGAGATATCCGAGTACCAAGACGGGTTCCTTTCCTGGGGCATGACGTCAGTTTGGTACATGTCAATCTCTTGCTCCCAATTATCTTCTTCATTTTTTTGGGAACCTGCGGCCTCCGCGGCCATTTGGCATAAACCTTGCCCTTTAACCGTGCGTGCTGGCTTAAACTCTAAGTCGTACTCTTGCATACACGCAACCCAGTTTCCTCTCCTCTCACCCAGCTCTTGCTGCATGAATAGTGATCGAACAGCTGGATGGGGAACGTAAACTGTGACATGGTTCTTCAAGATGTATGGTCTGAAATGTTTAACTGCTTTGTACACCGCATAAGCCTATTTTTCTATTTCAGGATAATTTAATTCAGCTCCCTGTAGGCCAGTGCTCATGAACGAAATAGGACGCTCGTCATTATTTCCGTCCTTCTGCGTGAGCACGGCTGCCAGGGATGAATCAGAAGCGAACGTGTACAGGCTGAAATCTCTGCCGAAATTTGGGCTCTGGAGAGAAGGTGCTTCGGCTATAGCTTTCTTGATCTGGTCGAAAGCTTCCTTTTCGGGTTGATTCCATTTGAAAATGGCATTTTTCTTTATCATCCCTTGTAGTGGCTTCACTATCTGGGCGAAATCTGAGATAAACTTACGTACAAAATTGATTTTGCCCAAAAAGGATTGCATTGCTTTCTTACCGCTGGGGAGAGGAATTTGAGAAATGGCTTTTGCACGTTCTGGATCAACGACAATGCCTTGCTTCATTATGATATGACCTAGCAGATTCCCTTCTGCTACGGCGAAAACACTTTTCTTTGGGTTAAGCGAGATACCGTATTTTCTGCATCTTTAGAAAATCTGTCTGAGGTGACGCAAGTGATCCCCCCGATGTTTGGAAAACACAGTAACGTCATCCAAGTAAACCACCACACTTTGGCCTATCAGACCTCTGAATGCTATGTCCATCGCTCTTTGGAAAGTTGCTCCGGCGTTGATTAACCCAAAGGGCATACGTCGGTATGCGAAAGTTCCCCATTTAGTCCGGAAGGTAGTCTTTAACCGGTCTGGTTCAGCCACCAGTACTTGATTGTAGCCAGAGAAACCGTCCAACAAAGAGAACATCTTTGAGCCGGACACTGCTTGTAATATCTGCTCCATAGGGGGCACTGGGTAAATATCCTTACTTGAGGCCCGGTTCAAGTTCCGGAAATCTACACATAATCGAATCTCACCCGACTTTTTCCGTACTGGCACTAAATTGGACACCCATGTGGAATGACGGACTTTGAAGATAATGCGGGCGTCTAAAAGTTTTTTGAGTTCTTTTAGAATTAGTGGCTCCATTATAGGGTGTACTTTCCTAAGTTTCTGTTGGAATGGTTTTACATTTTCTTTCATTGGTATCACATGTTGTATAATTCGCGTATCGTATGTGCGTAAGTCCTCATAGGTCCAAGCGAATACGTCGCGATACTTGCGAAATAATTGAGTAAAATCTTGGGCCTCTTGGGGGGTACAGTCTTTCCCCAGGTTGATGAATTTAGGAGTATCTTCCGACCCCAAGTTCACTTGTCGATGAGCCAGGATCGAGCTCTGCACTTTTGCATTTGGGGGCCCACGGAAACGGTTTTGCAGATCAAATAGCTTTTCAAGTGATACCACCCCTTTAGGCATGGGGTTTCCCTTAACCTGCTCGTACTCCTTTTGCATAGCCTGGTCGTGCTCATCTTCATCTATAGCGGCGTCTTTGAATATTTCTGAGTTGCACATAAATTCCAGCACCTGCTGATCATCATCAAAAACACGAAGATTAGTGATATTGTCTGGCACGGATGGTCTATACATAACTTCAATAGAAAACCCGTCCCTCAAAGGGGTAAACCTGGCGGCAGCATTAGCTAGAGTGTCTGCTGTTGCGTTATGCATTCTTAGAACAGACTTAATTCCAAAAGCATCAAAGGAAGAAATTAACCGCCATACCTCTTGCTGGTACGCCTTCAAATGTGGAGATAAACAATGAATAGTGTTGCGTACCTGCCGAGTGATAATCTCGGAGTCGCCAATAACCCGTAAGCATTTCACCTTCAAATCCAGCGCCTTCTTAAGCCCGAGGATCAGAGCTTCATACTCGGCCATGTTGTTAGTGCATTGGAACTCGAGTCGACAAGAGACTAGGAATTTTTTCTTATGTGGATCAAGCAATACGCAGCCGGCACCAGAACCATCGAGATTCTTGGAACCGTCGTAATACAATGTCCATATATCATTTTCCGGGTCCTTGGGGGCAGTGTCTTGCGGAGTAATTTTGGGTTGGTGTGATATAGTTTGAGCTTGTTCCTCTGCGACGAGTGTCATTTCAGAGAGGACCTCGGGGCCTACTGCAGATTGGGGAGGTTGGTGACATCCAAAAACAGAATCAAGAAGACACATACCAAGTTCTTCTTGGGCGAAGCTGATGGGTTCATTTGTGGCGTCCAAATCAGTTACAGTGTGTTTCATGTATGGTTCACTTTCAACTCTGATTTGGTTGTTTCTCCCGTTGTAGGGCAGCCATAAGTGAGACCAATCTGTGGCGAAGTATCCTTGCAATTTGCTAGACCAGTCTCTACTCAGCAGTACGCCATAGGCTTCTGGGATGTCGACAACCACAATATCAATACACTGATGAACCCTCGAGTCGGATGAGAGGCGGATAATGACATTGTTTAGTTCTCCGACTGCCGGTACTTGTGATCTGTACAGTTGAATGATTTTTGCGTCAGTTTTCTCTGGGAGGATGTTGAGTTTCTTGCATACAGATAAAGGCATGACATTTGTGGAAGCACCAGAGTCAACGAGGCACTTGTGGACGTTGAAGTTGAACATCTCGAAAGATAAGAGGAAAGGAGGGGTGGACCCTCTTGAGTTTGTGTTGACCGCATTTACTATAGATTGGAAATCTGGTTTGGTTTGTGCAGATGTGTTGCTAACGGTTTTCGTATTTTGGTTGTTGGCAAAAGCTTTTAGGATAAGCTCCTTTTGGTTCGTGATGCGGGCCAACTCGTAGAGCGAGATATTAGCCCTGGTCTTTTTCATGTCCTCCACTATGTTGTAGCTAGTGTCAGTTTGGGGACTAGGTTCGGTAGTGGTTTTCGATGGTTCCACTGGGAGTTTGGTTTTTTGACTTGTTTTGCCGTTACTATTGGTAGGCTTGTCTGGCGTAGTTGGTCCTTCGTTGCTAGGGGGGAGAATTTTCCTCAGGAAGGCCCTTTTCTTGTCTTCATATGATTGTTCGGGAATAGCTCCTTTGCTTCTAAGACTATAGTTTCGAGTAGGCTGAGCCTTGGGACTTCCTGCCATGTTGATGTCAATAGGAGCAAGACTCTCTCCCCCGCGGATTACGTCGAAAGTTAAGACGGAGGCTCCCGATTCCCCATCTAGGAGTGAAACTTCGTCTTGATCAGAAACTTCTTCCTCTGTCAGGCTCCCTGGAGTTTGATCATCCAGAAGCTGGTTGACCACTGCGGGCATGCTGCCGATCCATTGCGGACACGTCTTTTCAGAATGGGCAGCTTGGTGAAAAGAACAAAAATTGTCTTTCCCTATTTCCTCCACGTTGAGAGCGGCACTGGTGTTTGACGGAGGCCTGCTGGTGTTGGGATTGTTTTTCTTGAAAAAAGGTTTGGGAGGTTTGTTTATATTTGAGGTTTCAACGCCTTTCCTCTTTAGGTCAGAGACCTCATTCGTTAGTAGTTTGAGGGTTTTGGCCATACTTTCGAAATCGAAAGTTTCTCTCTCCCTATTTGGGGTGGAAGACTGACCTTTTTTAGTGGTCGACTTGTGATCATCCTTTCCATCATGATCCATGACACCTATTGACAACATGTCTTTTTCTACTGCGAGAGCGGCCGCGTAGTTTGCTGTAAGAGTAGCACGGGCCTCGCGTTTGACGAAGACTGCAATATCCCTAGGGAGGGCTTTGGTATAGTAGTCGATGGTGATGGAATCGTCCAACGCTAAGTTTGGAGGGAATTTTTGCAATATGGTTGCGAAACGTTGGTTAAAGTCTTTAACTTTCTCTTTTCTGTGACACTTGATGGTGCTGAGTTCGGTGAGGAGCATAGAGGGTGTTTTATCTTCCGCAAACTTTTGCAGGAACACACGACGGAACTGGTCCCATGAAGCAATAGATGCACTGGGTAGGGAGCGGTACCAGGAGGCAGCCTGGCTTACAAGAGTATGTGGGAAAAGTCGACACGCAACGTCATCAGACTGAACTCTCATAATCTGTAGGGACAGATAAAAACTACTAATATGGTCTTCTGCCGATGTGCCCTTTTCTGGATCGAACTTAGGAAGGTGCTTCTCTGGGTGTCTGGGCATATCATGGAGAGGGCCTAAAAGGGCCAGAGGGGATTGAGCCATCCAGGCCAGAGGTTGCACCCTCCTGGGACGTTGATGGTTTCGGGTTTCTGCTTCAGACTCACTTCCCGTCCCTGACACAGAGGTTCCTTCATGACGACGAGAGTGTTCATCTCGGTGCCTTTCCCGGTTATTCACGTTTCTAAGTAGCTCCCAATTGTGAGGGAGAGGTCTGTTTTGGTTTTGGTGGTGATTATGGTTGGCGTGGTGTCCAAGGTCGTGAATGATATTTCCTCTACCACCACGACCTTGACCCCTGTTGACTCTCCCTTCATTTCTTCGAGGCCTATTGACTTCTTCTGTATTCCTTTGGGCTGTGTTACCTTCTCTTTCGTTTCTTCTCTCCCCTTCTCCTTCTCGTGGGGAATATACTTGGTTGTTGGTCCACTGATGTAAGTCAGGCTGTGGCTCGGGGAAAGGTTCAGTATCAGGGAAACCTTCACTATCGTGGGTAACGGGGTCATTTTCCTGGACAGCCCGCGCGAGGTCCTCAATCATGGTATTAACAAGTTCGGGTACGGTACGGACTAGCACACCATTGCGAGTGATGTTATCGGCAGGGGTCCTAGTGTGGGCCAGAAATTCCATGATAGGGGTATACCGTAAATCCCTGATGAGATTACGAGCAACTGGGCGTAAGGCTCTCAGCTGTTCGTTAGTGATTTCGAAGTATCGGGCTTCCACCGTTGGAATATCTTCTAAAGGGGGAAGGGCAACTTCGTTATTTATGACCTCCCGGCGGGGAGTTTGAGATGGGATATCTGTTGCATGCTGGGAGGATGCCATGGCCCTCCTTCTAGCACCAAATCTGTTGACGGGAAAATATGTCTAGCCAACAGTAGGGGATCTCCCCGGTAGAAAGTCCCAATTAGACTTTGAACCGTTTGGAGTAGGGATCCCGTCCGGGGTGTGGGTCCGGCTACCACTTAAACGACTATCTCTTCGGTTTCGAGCAACCTGATTGAAACTGCAAACATACACTTATTAACACGATATAGAATACATAACTGATGAATAAAACCGATATATGACACTGTGCATAGCAAGGTGATAGACAAAATGCATAAACTCAGGAAATGTTGTTAGCAACACATCTATGAGGTATGCATGCAAGATAATCTGTCCACCAAAGAAACAATCCTTTGTGGTAAGAAAATCCCTTAACTTTCCGAAGGGTAAAACGAGATGCTAATAAAATAGTTCATTAACATTCATCATGAAGCAAATAATAACTTGAGCATCATCAACACAATCACAGATAACTATGGTGCATAAATGACACTATTAATAACACGGATTCATTAATCAAAAGATATTCTGAAGCTATATGCAGAATACACACAATGTTGTCACGGCTCAACACATCATCCAATCAAAGGGGTTTTAACATGTATTATATTTCATATATCAAGAGTATGCTTCTTCAGCTACAATGCAATAATGCCTTTCAGTCCACCAAAGAGCCGCCTTGTACAATGCTTCCCACTGGGGTATTTATAGATTCAAAAGCCGCACTTATGGCCTTCCGACGGTTCAACTTCCCGACGGTTCAACTTCCTGTTAGTAACAATTGCGACCTGCGACCTGGTCGCAAATGCGACCTGCGACCTGGTCGCAAATGAGACCTGCGACCTTGTCGCAAGTGTGACCAGCGACCTGGTGTTTGCACTTATGAAGGTGGTCGCGCAATCGTGGTTCCAGGAGCGTCGACTTTCTTGCCTTTGATGAAGTCTTTCCAAGTTTGGTAATCTGCCGTTATCGGAGCGACAAGAGGGCTTTCCTCTTTTATCCGGTGCTCACATTCTAGAGCATTCGGCACCAGAGTCTCCTTCTTCTGGGAGATCATCATTGAGAGAGAAGCAAGCTTGGTGTAAATTTGCACTGGGGTGACAAGCAACCGGTTCAGATTCTCTTGTGATGCTTCGAATTCCGGTGCGGCGGCGGCTTGCCTTACTGGCTGCAGGAAAGCCTGAATTTCCTGCTCTACCTGTTCCCAACCCTTAGTTTCATTTAGCGCCCCTAATGATGGAATATGATGAAGGGCATTCATGGAGTCGATACCACTGATTAGGTGGTTATACGCAGACACTACTTTGTCCAGATCTTTGGACAGCTTGTCTTTGGATTGCATACTCATCCGAATCTGCACCTTGGCTTCTTGCGTATGACTCCACTCCTTCCGAGGCACGTGTTCTGGAGCTTGCTGATATTGGGCTGTCCAATTCATCATTTTGTCCAAGGCTGTCGAAGCTTCCTTGAGTTGTTCGTGTTTCTGCTTGGTTTCTTCCCGTGCCTCTGCCAATGGGGCCACTGTTTGTTTCAGGGTGAACATTTCCTGGTATACTTGCCTCATTGTCATCTCCAACACATCACATTCCTTCTTGACCGCCAGTGGAACCTCATTCACTTGAGCGGGCCTACCCTGGAGCTGGAGCATCTCATTTTCTAGCCTTGATTTCTCTTGCTCTGCCGCTTTTAGCCGGTTCTATAAAGAAATAATTTCTCTGCTCATCCTCGTGACATTTTCCTCTGTGGCTGCGGCAAAGGCGGTGCCTGCTGACGCTATCATAACCGGATTTGTCCTTGTGTCTGGGACAATGTCCTTTCCGGTGGAGAATGTGGAGATGGCAGGGTAACCCGACGTCAAGGATTTCCTCTTCTCTTGCCGTATCTTGAAAGATAATTGGTCAAAGGTTAATCTGGTCAAGTCGAAGACTTCTTCTTCTTGCTCCCCCAGAAAGTCATCAACACTGAGGGCACCTCCCGCGCCACCTACAGGGATATTCAGGGGAGATAGATCAATGTCATCTATTAGCTCGTCCTCTACATCCCGCGTTTGACCCTTTTCTTTCTCCTTTTGCTGGCGCTCTGCTTCCGCCTTGTCACGCTTTTCTTTCTCCCGGCGTTCTCCCTCTGCCTCTGCTTCCTTTTCCTGTTTCCTCTTTGCTGCGGCGGCCTTTTCTGCCTTTTTCTGATGATCGACTTTATCGAGCTCTTCTTTTAGTGCCTTTTCTGCCTCCGCTTGTGCCTCTTTTTCCTGTCTTTCTTTCTCTTCTTTTCCTCTTCCAATTTGGCCTGGGCTTCTACTTCCCTTTACTGATCTGCGGTGTCAGGTCCTGCACCGGTCTGTGTTCTTTTATCTTTGGAGGAGGAAGAACCTCCAATGTTCTCATACTCTGCTCCTTCTCGGTCAGGGTCGATTCCTGGTGCGAGATGCCGGTTTGCGTTATACCAATTTCTTCTCTCATCCTCATCCGGGCACTCGACGTGTTGATAACTCCATCTGAAATTGGCCCTTTTACAATGTTCGGGAACTATCCTGACTGGATCGTAATTTCGGCGGTCCAGATTTCTGAAGTGATAGCTTTTCACCTCTTCCCCTTCACGCGCCACTTCTCTGGAGTCTTTGACCGTATAGGAACCAATGGTGAGAGGTAGAGCAGGCCAAGGTTTCTTCTTCCCTTTGGCAAGGACGTTAGAGAAACCCAAGGTCATCTGAAAACACACCTCTTGCATGAGTACCTTGTCGGTAACAAACTTAGGAAGAGCGTGTGGTGGTTTAAACGAGCCGAATACTCGGATGATGGTGAATTCAGCGAATGGGAACCGGTGTGCCACCTGACCTAGTGTTTCCATCGCTCGCCAAGACATGCAGGGGGCATCTTGACCAAATAATTTCCCGTAGAGGGCGGGCATGAATATGTGAGAGATTTGCTCGATGTCCGGCTTATACCTAGATTCCCAGAACACCCTGGTCTGCCAGTGTATTGCCTGGGTCTGTTCGGGGTTCCAATTATGTGGCCATCCCTCAATATGCATCTGGGCACAGACGGCATCTAGTAGATACGAAGCCATGTAGAATTCTGATGGCGCTCCCTCATCTGGGGCTAAAGCTGAAGCCAAGTTTGTGTGCATGGAGCCCATTAATATTCCCGCCCAATTGAATCGAGTGCCGTGAACTGTTACGTGTTCTATGATGGTTGCCCATGTTCCATTGAAGGTGGTGGCGTCTGCCCGCCCGTATATCCTGCACAGCATGGCGGCAACTAGCTTATAGACTTTCCTCAAACTGGCCACCGGGTACTCCTGGTCCTTTTTGATCTTGAATTTGTCTGGCTCTGCCCACCATCTCCTGATCGTGTCAACCATTGGTACTTCATTTGTAGCAAACCATCTTGGGGTGAAGTTCACATCTGCTTTGGGTAGGGAATAGTAGACTTGTGCTCTTGAACTTTCCAATGTTACGAAAGCTTTCCCTGCACTATCTCGGATTGCGAAGCTTTTTCGGATCCGTCTTCTGTATGATCCAGTCCAGCATTTCGGGGCATGGAAAGATGGCAGGATGAGCCCCAACCAGGTGTAATCTGGACTTTTTGACTTTAAGATATATTTCACGGTCCGGGAGATCTTCTGGTAATTCCTCTGCTGTCATGGAAAATTCATGGTATACTTCGTACCACCTGAGGCTTTCCTCCTTTGCGAAGGTGCAAAGGGTGTCTCTGTATATGGGCGGCGGAGATATTTGTATGTCTGTGTCTGATTCTTCCTCCACCACCTGCCTGCTTCTCCTTCGGGATACCCGGGGGGCCATATCGCTAGAGTCTGAGGGGACCGGTACTGCTTCTGCTCCGAATTCACCTGCTGCATTTAGAACAGAATCACGGGGTAAGAAAGACATGATGATAATGGCTAAAAAGAGTTTGAGCATGCAAACATAATTTACTGTCCTCTGGGAGCTGCTGGGTCGCCGCTCTGCAAAAGGGCTCACCTGCGACCTGCGACCTTGCGACTAGGTCGCAGGGTCGCAGAGTCGCTGAGTGGGACTTCTGCGACTCTGCGACCTCTGCGACCTTGCGACTAGGTCGCAGGGTCGCAGGGTCGCTGAGTGTGGCTTTTTGCGACCTCTGCGACCTTGCGACCGGGTCGCAGGTCGCAGGTCGCAAATTGCGTTTTGCGCGCGCGCGACTTTGCGGCTAAGTGTTTACACATGAGACAGAATTTCGGTCTGAAAGGTCCAGAATTTACCATAATGCATGGCCATGAAGATTAGGCAAGGGGTAGGCGACCTTGGGGTTTTGTGGGCAACACAAAGACAGCAGCAATCCAAAGAAAAACCCCATCCTTCTTATCAAATAAATAGGACCGTGAGGAGGCTCAAAAAATGGCAGGAGATGTTTATGCAGGAAACGTAGGGAGAAAAACGGCAACTTACCCAGAAAAAAAAAAAAACGCCAGTCAACCTGTCAGAGCAAATCCGCGGTTTTCGCTGAGAGTCACAAATGCGACCTAGCGACCCGACCTTATATAAAAAGGTCGCACGTGTGGTTATTTAATGCGGTCGCAAGATGCAAGTTTGCGACCTTGCGACCTCGCGACCTACAGGTCGCTAGGTCGCAAGGTCGCTGGGTCACAAATTTCCTTAAAACTCCATTTCGCGACCTTGCGACCTTGCGACCCCAAGGTCGCTAGGTCGCAAGGTCGCAAATTGGGGATATCCGACACGTGGGCACGTGGAGCCTTGGGTCGCCAGTCGCCTAGGTTACTTTGGGTCATAAATAAAGTATATGCGACTTAGCGACTTGCCTTTAGAACTTTACTTGGTCTCTTTTCCTTTTAGTTTTAAGGGGGGGTATGCAAGTGCAGTGGGTAGCCTGATGTATGCAATGGTCTGTACTAGACCAGACATTGCACATGCAGTGGGAGTATTGAGCAGGTTTATGTCAAACCCAGGGAAGGAGCATTGGACGGTAGTGAAGCGGGTTTTTAGATATTTACGTGGCACTAGTGATTATGGCTTGTGCTACCAGGGAAGACCAGGATTGGAAAGAATGTTGGACATTCGTGGCTTTGTTGATGCAGACTGGGCTAGAGATCTGGACCAAAGAAGATCTACAAGTGGGTATGTGTTTAGCCTATTTGGAGGCGCAGTCAGTTGGATGAGTAAAAGACAGTCTGTAGTGGCTCTTTCAACTACAGAGGCAGAATACATAGCAGCCACTCATGCAAGCAAGGAAGCAATTTTGTTGCAGAGATTTTGTTCAAGTATGGGGTTGGTACAACAAACTATAAGGATAGACTGTGATAGCCAAAGTGCAATTTTCTTGGCTAAGAACCCTGCTTATCATTCAAAGACAAAGCACATTGATGTTCAATATCACTTTGTTAGAGATATGGTTGAGGCTAAAAGGGTGTTGCTGGTAAAGGTGGACACTTTGAAGAATGTTGCAGATGCATTAACAAAGTCTGTGAGCACTCAGAAGTTCTCTTGGGGTAGAGAAACAATGGGTGTTGAAGAATTGGGCCAATGACTAAGCCCTCTTGTGGCCCCCTGTGGAAAGAAAACAACAAGTGGGAGAAAGCACGCAAAAAATTTTTGGTCCTTAATTTCCGATGGGTAGTCCGCGTCCATGGTTTTGTGCATGGTTTTGCACATGGTATTGGGGTACGATGGTTTTCGGCCCCTAGTATTTTTTTGTAGATTCGGTCAAGGGAACTACGGTTATGTTCTAATCCAGGGTTAATGGATTGGGGTTTATGTATGCTTCGGCATGTATATATATGTGTTGTAACACTAAAAGGAATATAATGAAAAATCACGCTGGTCGTCCCAATTTGGGATCCAGGGGAAAATCTCTGTGTTTATCTGTTTTATGTTTTATGCTGTCGCTATTGTTTATTTTCTATTATAAGATTCATGTGTAGATAATTTCTGTTCAGGGTTAAAACCTACAAAATCCCACTGAAAAAGAGACGTGAGGCATTAAAAGATTCCATGCATCTAGGAGTTTGGACTCAGACAAAGAGTTCTCCTTGAAGGTGGAACAAAATCAACTAGAAATTGTAGCTATCACTCCCAATCATGGAGTTTGGGGAAAAGTAGAGAAAAAGAAAGGAAAAAAATGGTAGTTAAGTGCCTTTACACATAGCTCCGAAATATAATTGTTTATATAGTTGTTTTCTTTTATAGTTTTCGTTTTCTTTTTGGTCCTCAACCGTTTTAGCTGCTAGGAATGAATGCTTTTAACATCTATGAAATGTAATTTTGTTCTTTTCAATAAAATTGTGATTTTTTCCTTAGAAACAAAAAAAGTGTTGTAATGCAGTTTAGTGTACCACTCAAATGGAAATTATGCTTTGAGAAAAAATCCAAATTGATATATGAAGCGGAAGAATTAATTGCATACAAAGGAAAAAGGACATGCATAAAATTTGGTGGGTAGTAACCACTAGTAAGTATGCACATTTACATTATTACTCATACTTATTAAGTGTTCAATAACGCATAAATAATGGTGGGCAGTAACTCCTCATAAGTATACTTATTTATATATTGTTCATATCCATTTTTTTGTACAAATACTTAAATTATGGTGGGGGCTGATTGATAGTAAATATGTTAGCTACATGAGTATCAACTATTTTCAAGGATTTTAATTATCCACATGGCATTGTACTTGTACAAAGGCTGCAATAATACCTTGAAGCTATCGTCCAATCAAATGCTTGAAAAATATTTTTTTCAATAATATTGAAAGATATATATATTTGTTTTTTCAAACTTAAACATTATAACTTGCATTATAAATTCAACAATTGAAAAATAATGTATAAATATTCGTAAATAAAACTTTTTGTAGATTATATATAATACTGTAATAAATCAAAATTTCAATTTACAAACCAACCATATTTATAAAAAAACCCAACACAGGTGCAAATGTTGTGTTATTGAATTGACAAGATCGTCTGAGGCGACAAGGCTCTCCACTCGGGGGGCATATGTCAACTATCGCTTAATTGTATGCTCCCTTAAATTACATCTTCTCTAGAGCCTCCATCGTAGATGTGAGACAATACCTTCGATTTTGGTTAATAGTGGATTATCATAATTATCAGGTCATTCGACCTTAGGGAAAATTTCACGGGTTTAATGTTGTGAAGTGCGAGGAAATTATACATTCATCTGATTTTATGAAGAATCAAATTGTGTTTCAGGTTGTAGATCGAGATATGGTTTATGGTCTGTGTAATGTTGCACATCTTTTTTTTTCTCTGGCAGTCAAGGAAAACACCTTCATTTGGTTTTTTTCTCCTTTCATTTGCATGGAGGTTTGGGTTGGATGTACATTGAACATGGGGAAATTCACAACCCAACAAATGTTTATGGATGCTCAGGGGATCTAATTCGACACTGAGGCTTGCATTTCAAACTCAGGGGATCTGGACACTCAATGGAGTAATAACGTTTTGGGGCATTCATGGCGTTTGATCATTATATTTGTGCTTATTAATTAGGGTGTTAAGATTCAACAAGATGACGAGCTTAGTGCAAAGATTCGCCTTCACTAAGTGGGCCCACAGGCTATTTTGGTGCAAATTCTATTTTTAGACATGTCGATCATATTCTATGAGTTGCAGGATGTTATTTGTGGATGGTTGGTCAAGTTGGAAAAATAGATAGACTTCTATTTTTAGACATATTGGGCGGAATCTATTTTTAGATTGCCAGTCAAAAAATAGATATGTCAAATATTATTAGCTCTTAATAATATTTGGACTCTAAAAATTATCTTATTCTCTTGGAGCACTTCAGTTAAGTGCACAGATGTGGCACAGCAGCTGACAGAAGGAATTACGCTATTCCTGAGGGTTTACTAGAGCTAATGCATGAGGACTTCAGTTAGAACTCATGTGACAGAGTTTGGTGGAGTTAGAGAAGTAGTTGGTGGAGTTGTATTCAATTTAACTCAGTTAGACTCAGTTGAGCTAGTTGTATCTAGTCTAACTGATTGATACACTAGTGAGAGTGGTGTGAATTAATTATTTAATTAATTCAATAAATAATAACTCATTAATCAACTGAAGAATACATCAGTTAACTACAGTGCATGGTAGTTTCAGTGGAGACCAATGGAGAGATAGGTGAAAGAGCAAGTGTGACTATCAGTTGTGACTATAGTGATGCATTGATTGCATCCAACACTCAGTAGAGATGCCAATGAAGATTTTGCAGTGAAATCTTGGTGGATTCGAGTTCATTCAGAGCCATTCTTCAGCAGGGATTGCGCAGTGGAGGCGGGCTACTAGGTGGCAGAGATCGGTGCATGGATTTGCAAGAACGGGCCTGATTAGTGTGTAGCGATTGTATTGTACTGAGAGCTTGACATGATCAGCTTTGTATGAGGATTGTTACATGATATATATGACATATATTATATACAGATAGTTGGGAATTTTAGCTTCAGGATTTCCCATTAAACAACTGTGTTAATGTGTGTGAATTTTTATTGTTTCATGTGTGCATTGCAATTGATTTAATTTCCGCATGTGATGATCAATAGTGGAATAGATTCTGTATTGTGCATGAATTCAAATAGTGTGTGATCGGGAGAATATTGGATATATAACACATAGGTTATATAATTTCTACATGGTATCAGAGCGATATTGATTAGAGAAGATTGCAATTATTGAAGCAGTTGAGTTTTTTGCTGGTGGAATTCGAATTTGCTGTAGTGTTTTCTTGGTGTCGAAGTTGAGCATTCATTGAAATGTCTTTCAATGGATTGTGATTATAGTATGCCCTTGAGGTCAACTCGAATTATATTTCATGGAAGGACAGGATGGAGGTGGTGCTGGATGATAATGGGTTGAAGGAGTTCATAGATGCAGAAATTCCAAAGCTTGGTTCTAGCGATGCAGCCGCACTTGACACATGGCAAAAGAAGATAGCAAAATGTCGAAGGATTCTATTGGAAGGTGTGAAGGATCACATAGTGTCTGACCTTCATGGTAAAGCTTCTCCATTCTTGATGTGGAAAGCTTTGACAGACTTGTTCCAAAGAAGAAGCGACGAAAGGAAGTTGGCGCTTAAAGACAAGCTCAGGAAAATAAAAATGGAGAAAGGTGACAATATACCCAAGTACCTCACGAAGTTAGTCCACTGCAAGGATGAGCTGGGAAGTGTGGGGGTTACTGTAGATGAAGAGGACTTGGTGAGCTTGGCTCTCCTTGGGCTTCTGAAGAGTTGGCATAGCTATGAGGACTCTGTCAATGGTCGGGAGAAACTGCTGGGATGGGAGCAACTTTGGTCGGATCTTGTGCAGGAGGAGATAAGGTGGGGTATCAGGGATGGATCTTCATCGAAGAATGAAGATGAATAAAATTTTTCTTTGGCTCCCAAATCAAGGAAAGGGAAGGGAAAGAAAAATCCTTCTCAATCCGGTGCGAAATTCAAGAAGCAGGACTTGTCCAAGGTGAAGTGCTTCCACTGTCACCAACATGGACATTACGCCACTAATTGTCCACAGAAGAAGAAAAATAAGCAGGTTGCTGGATCTGCAGCTGGAGAGGCCTTAGCCTCGTAGTTTGAGCTAGATTTTTTGCTGATCGCATGCTTGGTTTCAAGTGTAATGGGATCAGTGTGGTTTCTTGATAGTGGCGCGTCTTTCCATATGACTGGAGACAAAGATTTGTTTAGTGATTTGGATGAGAAGGATCTTGGAGTGCACATCAATATGGGCGATGATGGTAGATACCGTGCGACTGGTATCAGGACGATTTCCTTTGAGAGGGAGTATGGTAAACCTTTCATATTGAAGGATGTCATGCATGTTCCAGGATTGAAGAAGAATCTGATCTCTGTGGTGATGTTGGAAGACAAAGGTTATGATGTTGTCTTTAGCAAGGGAAAGGCTTTCCTGCACAGTAAAGCAACTAGTGAAACTCGGAGGATAGGGGTTCAAGTTAAGAACCTTTATCAATTGCAGGTAGATGGCTGTGCAACAATGGCAGGCAAAGCAGAAGGAGTGGTGAGTCGGAATGAGGGCGAACTATGGCACAGGAGATTGGGCCATCTTCACCATGGCACTTTGAAAATTTTACAACATATTTCTACCGGGCTTCCCAAGGGTACACTTGCGCAGTTAGATCAATGCAAGGGATGTACTTTGGGAAAATTTGTAAAGACCACTTTTCATGAGAAGGATAGTCGTGCCACGATGATCCTTGAGAGAATTCACACAGACATGTGTGCACCTTTCTCAGTAGCTTCGACAGCAAAACACAGGTATTATGTGATATTTGTTGATGAATTTTCTCGTAAGTGTTGGATCTTCTTCATGCAGAAGAAGAGCGAGACATACTCAAAGTTCTGTGAGTTCAGGGCACTGGTCGAGAAAGATTCGGGGAAGCAGGTGAAAGCTCTAAGGAGAAATAATCGTGGTGAATACATCTTTGGAAAATTCAAAGACTTTTGCAGTGCAAAAGGAATTCGAAGAGAGCTCATAGCGCCTCATAATCCACAACAGAATGGGGTCATGGAGAGAAAGAAAAGAACGATCGTGGGTGTTGCATGGGTGATGTTGCATGATCAGGGCCTTCCCATACACTTGTGGGCTGAAGCATGTAACACTACGGTTTATGTGCAAAACCGTTGTCCTCATAGAGTACTTGGCATGAGTACACCCGAAGAGGCGTTTTCTGGTAAGAAGCTTGATATTTCTCATTTGAAGATTTTTGGCTCACCTGTTTACATTCATGTGATGAAGGATGCCAAGAAGAACCTGGAGCCGACTGTAAAGGTTGGGATATTTTTGGGGTACACAGAAACACCCCACAATTATCGTGTGTATTTTACAGACAGTTGGATGACTGTTGTGTGATGGGATATCAAATTTCATGAGGAGAAAGCCATGAAGTTGTCGCTTGAGAGGGAGCTACACTTTCTTGTAGATGAGGAGCTACTAGTTCCTAAAGATGAGCCTCAAGATGTGGATCAGCCACAAGAGAAGGTTCATGGAGTGGAAGAAACCACTCATGCAGCGCCAAACATCAGAGGGCGGAAATGCACTACAAAAGCTGAGCGACTGAATCTTGATGCAGTGCAGAATGTAGGAGCACCTACATCACAGGGTAGATAGAGACAGTCACCAGACCGATTTACTAGATACATGGCTCCAATGAGTAATTGTATCGTGACAGAACCATCCTCTTTCGAGGAAGTTGTGGAGGACCCTGTATGGGTAGATGCCATGGTGGAAGAGTATGATTCGATTGTCAGAAAAAGTGCATGGGAGATTGTCCCAAGGCTGGAAGGGAAATCAGTGGTAGGTTCAAGATGGATCTACAAAGTGAAGCAAGGTGCTGTCGGGAGTGTCGAGAAGTACAGGGCAAGATTTGTTGCCCGTGGCTTCTCACAGATCGAGGGGATCAAATATGAAGAAACCTTTGCACCAGTCGCAAGGTATTCTTCCATACGGACCATCCTTGCTTTCTCAGCGCAGATGGGTTGGCACATTCATCAGATGGATGTGAAAACTACATTTCTCAATGGAGTCATTGAGGAGGAGGTGTACATAGAGTAGCCTGAAGGATTATAAATATTTAGCAACGAGTCGCATGTGTGCAGGCTCAAAAGAGCGTTGTATGGGCTGAAATAAGCACCTCATACTTGGTACACATGGATGGACAGTTATTTCACCAGACTTGGATTCACCAAGAGCAAGGCGGATCCAAACCTATAGCAGATTGTGGTGGAGGGTAAGTTTTTGATCATTATGCTTTACGTAGATGATTTGATACTAACAGGTGATGAACTGTTGATATACTCATGCAAGGCAGATATTGCAAAGGAGTTTGAGATGAAGGACTTGGGCCTCCTTCATTATTTCCTAGGATTGGAAATTTGGCAGCGAAAGGGTGGAATGTTTGTGTCTCAAGGAAAGTATGCTTGGGAGATACTGGAGAAGTTCAACATGCAAGGCTGCAAGCCTATTGACACTCCTCTTCTTGGTGGTTGGAGGAAAGAGGATGCTGCATCGGTAGAGGTAGTGGATGCCACTATTTATCGATAGTTGGTTGGTTAGCTCATGTATTTAGTCAATACACGACCGGACATATGCTATGATGTTAACCAGCTTTCACAAGCTATGGTTAAGCCTACCAAGGTCTTTTGGAAGGCAGGCAAGCATGTCCTTAGGTATCACAGGGGCACATCGAGAGATGGATTGTGGTACAGACAATCGGATGAGTTGAAGCTGCATCGCTTCACAGATGTAGATTGGGCAGGGAGCCCAACAAACGGAAACATCACATCTAGAAGGATATTCAGTATCGGGTCTACAACAGTTTCTTGGTACAGCAAAAAACAGAGATCCGTGGCACTCAGTTCAGCAGAGGCTAAGTACATGGTAGCAATTTTGGCTGCATGCGAGGCTATATGGATGAGGAAGATCCTGGTTGGCTTGCTTAGTTATGATATTGACATCTGGTACCATCATATCAGAGATTGTGTGTAGTGGAAGATCATGTTACTTTCTTACATTCCTGAGGATTAGGATGCAGATATTCTGACGAAGGCACTCACCAGGAGCAAATTCGAATACCATAGAGATAGGATTGGGGTGGCAGATAATCCCTATCTTTTTGAGAAGGAGTTTTGAGATTCAACAAGATGATGAGCTTAGTGAAGATAGTTGCCTTCACTAAGTGGGCCCGCAGGCTATTCTTGGCGCAAAGTCTATTTTTAGACTATGTCTATTTTTAGACATGTCGATCATATTCTATGAGTTGCAGGATGTTATTTTTGGATGGTTGGTCAAGTTGGAAAAATAGATGGACTTCTATTTTTAGACATATTGGGCAGAATCTATTTTTAGATTGCCAGTCTAAAAATAGATATGTCGAATATTATTAGCTCTTAATAATATTTGGACTCTAAACATTATCTTATTCTCTTGGACACTTCAGTTAAGTGCACAAATATGGCACAACAGCTGATAGAAGGAATTACGCTATTCCTGAGGGTTTACTAGAGCTAATGCATGAGGACTTCAGTTAGAACTCATGTGATAGAGTTTCATGGAGTTATAGAAGTAGTTGGTGGAGTTGTATTCAGTTTAACTCAGTTAGACTCAGTTGAGCTAGTTGTATCTATTCTAGCTGATTGATACACTAGTGAGAGTGGTGTGAATTAATTATTTAATTAATTCATTAAATAATAACTCATTAATCAACTGAAGAATACATCATTTAACTACAGTGCATGGATAGTTTCAGTGGATACCAGTGGAGAGGTAGGTGAAAGAGCAAGTGTGACTATCAATTGTGACTATAGTGATGCATTGATTGCATCCAACACTCAGTAGAAATTCCAATGAGGATTGCGTAGTGCAAGCTTGGTGGATTCGATTTCATTCAGAGCCATTCTTTAGCAGGGATTGCACAGTGGAGGCAGGCTAGCAGGTGGCAGAGATCGGTGCATGGATTTGCAAGATTGGGCCTGATTTGTGTGTAGCGATTGTATTGTACTGAGAGCTTGACATGATCAGCTTTGTATGAGGATTGTTACATGATCTCTATGACATATATTATATACAGATAGTTGGGGTTTTCAGCTTTAGGCTTTCCCGTTAAACAGTTGTGTTAATGTGTGTGAATTTTTATGGTTTCGTGTGTGCATTGCAATTGATTTAATTTCCACATGTGATGATCAATAGTGGAATAGATTCTATATTGTGCATGAAGTCAAATAGTGTGTGATCAGGAGAATGTTGGATATATAACACATAGGTTATATAATTTCTACATAAGGGAGGGGGGGTTGGTTCATATTTTGTCCTAGCGTGTTGGATCTTTGTCTGGGAGTGTTTCTAAAGGAAATAAAATTTGTGTTGCTTGCAGATTGATCAAGGCTCGATCGGGCTCAATAGCATGGTATGTCAAGTCCTCTGGTGGCTAATGGGACTGGAAAAATCATGGTCCTGTGTTAAAGACCAATTGATAGTCTATGGATTCCTTAGTGGTTTCTCATTAGTTGTGGTTGGGACAATGTAAAAATTCATAATTCAGGGGTGTCATGGATGTTCTTGCAGTGCGTGGTCAAGGAAACTGCTTGTGGTTCACGGCTCTACATAGCCTACCCATGATCTCAAGCCATCTCAATTCAGTTAACTTGTTGTTCATCTCTTATGTGGCTTCCATTCCTCTTGCATAGGATAGTCTAGTCATGAAAAGCATCCTAACAATCAGTTTTATGGCTCTAAGCCAAATTTTTGGATATCAAGTGTCATTCTAGGAATCATTATCACTCATGCCTATGGTTCTGAAAGACATACTAGTTAAATTTAAAATTTCTAACCTCAAGACCTTAAATTGGTGATTTTGGTTAGTTTTCCTATTGGACAAACCTTAACACCAAGAAGATATGATTGTACTTATTTGTGAAAATTTATTCATCTAAGAAACCCTACCGCTAACCATTGATTTACTTCTCCTACTTGATTAATCGTACAAGTTATTAATATCAGTCTTCAACAAAAATAGTGAAGTAAACACAAATAGCAACCTACACATAAAGATCATTTACTAAATAGCACACTCATATGACAAAGTGAGACATATATTTTTCATACAAATTTCCCCGTAAAAACACAATGTGCGAAAACCAGTGCAGCTAGCTCTCGAGGATTTTATTATTAAGTGGATTCTGAATACAACAATTTATGGGCACAAAACATGGTTGACCCTACAAAGAAAACCACAACACCTATACCTCTTTCTCTCAGAGATAGAAAATATGACTAATTTTCACCCTCAAATGGGATTTATAGAACTCAAGCCCTTTTTGGCCTACCAGAAACCCCAGTGCTTCTCCTTAGCCCTCTATGTCAACCTTCCTAGTGTGTGTCAGCCTCTGTACTACTCTGGAAGGGCCTGTGTCACCCCTGAAGGGATTACACTACCCCTCTGCTGCCCTAAATGGGCCTGTGTCACCCCTGCATGGCTCTTACTAAGTCTGTGTGGCCTTTGCTCTATTATGTGGCTCTCACTTGCCTCTACATAGCTCGATATGCTACCTCTCTGTCATTTTTGTACTCTTGGTCTGGGATCAAATCATCCCCTTGCCAATACTACCCCTCGGTGCACTGCAAACTCTTCCTGAAATTCTTATCAAACCACGCCCTAGAATTTTAGCTTAGCTTCAGTGCTCTGCCAATGTGTGTGTTGTCCATTAACCCCAAATCATTCTCTTATAATTTTCTCATTGGAAAATAAATGGTCATGATCTAATCTCTAATCGATGACTAAGATTAGAAGTTTCTTGATTCGCGTCACTTAAGTCATTTTCATCACATGTTTAATTTAATTCACTTTAATCTTTTAATTTTCCTAAGTTAGACTTAGCATCCCTAATTAAAAATATTAATTATTTGAATATATCTTTAACATGATAGAATTATTCCAAACACTTTCTGGATCTTGGAGATCTCATGTACTCCATCTCCTTCAAAAAATTTGGGAGCTAGAGCACATCTGATGCTACCCCAAAATATCAACACTGCCTCCTAGCGAGGATTGTACTATAGTAATACATCAACCCTGAAGTATTGCTCTGATTTATAGCATCATTCTATGCGTTGATGCTTGGCGTGCTACCTTCTCATCACTACATTGCTACTGCTCTCTATATTGCCAACTATGACTCTACCACAGTCTATGATACATCCGTACTACAGCTCCCTCTCAAATTGTTGCATCATGCTGCCAACTGCTACACTACAACTCAGTTGCTGAGAAGTAAGAAACTGAAGGACCCCTGCCCAATGACAAACAAGTCAGTTGGGATGCATCTCATCACTCAAGCTCTTTAGGTTGCTTCTCTGCACTGTCCTCCTAAATCCATTGTGATGTTGTAGTTGTGCACTACGTAAGCATGCCTCCTCTGCGCCGCTGAAGTCCAATCGGCCCCTCTGCGCTATTTATTCTACATTTTTGCTGCCTTTGCACTGCATTTATCCCTCTATAGTGTCCCAACCTCTACCTCTGCTTCATTTTGATCCTCTACACCCACTCCTCCATTAATTCACACTATATTTTAAGGCTCCCGTAACACATATGTGATCCAAGAGTTGTGCTACTCAAGTATCCCGCCACCTCCATCTATAGGTGCCCTACAGATCAATGTCCCCCCACTTCTGTGCCTCATGAGCACTCATGGCTACATCATCATCACTCCCATTATCTCCCTTAGTTGTCGCAGCCTTGGAACTAGAAGCTCCCTTTTTATTCTTCCTTAGAGGAAAACTGGTGGCGAAGTGTCCAAGTTCACCGCATCAGAAACATTTAATCATTGATAGATAAAAAATATTTTTCCCTTTCTTCCTCCTTTGCTTCGATGGAAGGGTTTCATCCTCCTCCTCTTCTTTCTTTACTTTGATTGTCCCACTGCTCCTACCTTGTCTCTTGGTCATCCTTATGATTTCCTCCTGTTGGAGGATTTATCAAATATTCTCCCAGGATGGTAACACTTCCCTACCCAAGATGCTTTGAAGAAACATTTCCCATTACTCAGTGATTGAATTAAGGGAAATCCTCACCAAGAGCCCCTCATCTAGATTTGTACCAATGGAAATAAGTTGATGTCGGATAGTCTAAAGTCTGAAGAGGAAGGGATCTATCTCCTCACCCTTCTGCATCTAGAACTACCACATCTGATTCTCCAGAAGCATTCCTCTTTGGACTAAGCATCCCTAATACATCATGTCCAAGGCTACCCACATTTCATTTTCTATGTTATTCCCAGAAATATGTGGCACAACGTGTTCTTTGAATTCGTCCATGATCAAATGCTTTGCTAGCTCTTGATTTTCCCTGTACTTCTTTAGAGTACTTGCATCGATTGGCACAACTAGGACTCTCTCTGCATGGTCCTTGATTTCATACTCATCCAGGATTTTTAAGGTCCCGACCCTCTAGATAAACAAGTTGGAGATGCCATCTAACCTATACTAATCTCTTAGTCCATGAGTCACCATCTTTTCTCGAATATATCAGAACAGATACTCCTCTACCTCTTTCTGCTACAACACTCAACATAAATACTTGGATCTGGGTTTCTTGGAAAATAGAAACCCTCTATAGTAGCTACTCTCTCTAACCACTGATATCCCTCCCAGAAATCCTCAGCCAAAAACAACAGAACAATTCTCTACGATCACCCTTCTTTTTGAATCTCAGATCTGTTTGGCATAGATCTGCCGAGAAACTGTTCTTCTCCCGCTTTTTTTCAACTTAGCTAGGAATGATTTTGAATCGACAATATCTCTGCCACACTAGAAACTACTAAATATTTGAAGCTCCACTTTTGGACTATGGAAAATATGAAAACACTCGAAACTGGACTACATCACCCTGGCTAGCCTCTGCATGAGAAGACTAGCTCAGCGCAGCCTCTGCGTAGCGACTGTGTAGTGTAGGATTCTCCTGTGTCCCTCTGGAAGGCACTACACTGTCTCTGCGTCACCCAAATGGGACTGTGTTAGCCCCTACGTAACCTCTGATGGGACTGCATCCTCCTGATGCTAGGCTAGCCTCTCCAGATCTCTGTTTCTCTAGCTACTCTGTGTAGCAAAAAATTCTTCGGCCAATTTCGATGGAGATTCAGTTGTTGTGCAGTAATGATCTGGTACCATGTGTAAATTTCTTCATCTAAGAATCCCCACTGCTAACCATTTATTTTCTTCTCCTACTTGATTTATCATATAGGTTATTAATTTGAATATTCATAAAAAAAACGAGGTAAACACAAATAGCAGCCTACACAAATATATCATTTACTGAATAGCACGCTCACATGACAAAGTGACCCACACATTTTTCAGAAAAATGTCCCTGGGAAAACCCAATGCGGGAAGGTGTAGCTAGCTCTCGAGGGTTTTATTATTAAGAAAATTCTGATTACAACAATTTCTAGGCACCAGACATGGTTGGTGCTACAGAGAAAATCACAGCAATTATGCCTCTTTCTTTCAAAGACAGAAAATATGGCTGATTCACACCCTGAAACGAGATTTACAGAATGTGAGCCCTCTCTGTCCCACCGGAAACCTCAGCGCTACTCCTCAACCCTCTACATTAGCCTTCTTGGCCCGCGTTAGCGTCTGCACTGCTCTGTAAGGGCCTGCATCACCCCTGAAGGGCTTACGCTACCCCTGCGCTACCCTAACTCATCCTGTGTCAGCCCTGCGTGTCTCCTGCTACCTCTCTACTGCCTCCGCATGGCCTATGCTAGAATGTGTGGCTCTGGCTTGCCTTTGCGCTACTCAGCATGATGCCTCTCTACCGTTGTTGTACTCTTGGCATGGGATCAGATCATCTCCTTGCCAATACTTCCCTCACTGCACTACAAACTCTTCCTAAATTTCTTAGCAAACCGTGCCCTAGAATTTCAGCTTAGCTTCAATGCTCCGCAAATTTGTGTTTTCTCCAACTAACCCCAATCCATTCTCTTATAATTTTATCATTGGAAAACCAACAACCATGATCTAATCTTTAATCGATAGCTAATATTAGAATTTTCTTCATCCACGTCACTTAAGTCATTCTCATCACATGTTTAATTTAATTCACTTTAATATTTTAATTTTCCTAAGTTAGACTTAGGGTCCTTAGTTAAAAAGGTTATTTATTTGAGTATCTCTTAAACCTGATGGAATTCTTCGAAACAATTTCTAGTTCTTGGATATCTCATGTACTCCCGCTCCTCCACAAAATTTGGGAGCTAGAGCACAAGCGATGCTACCCAAAAATCTCAACACTCCCTTTTAGCGAGGACTTTGCTCTAGCAATACATCAACCCCAAAGTACTGCTCTGATTTCTGGCATCAGTCTCTGTGCTGATGCTTGGTCTGCTGCTTCTCCATCACTATGCTATTGCTGCTCTTTTTACTTCAGCCCATGACTCTACCATTGTCACTCCTTCATCCGTACTCAAGCTCCCTTGCAAATTATTGCATCGTTTTTCCAACTGCTACGCTGCAACTAAGCTACTGAGAAGTAAGTAATTGAGGGACCTGTGCCCAATGATAGATAAGTTATTCGAGCTGCATGTCATCACTAAATCTCCTTAGGCTTCTACTCTACGTTTTCCTCCTGAAGCCACTGCGTTGCTACAACTCTGCACTACATAAGCATGCCTCTTCTGCGTTGTTGAAGTCCCATTAGCCCCTCTGAGCTGTTGCAGCCTCTGCACTACGTTGGTCCCTCTACAACATTCTAGCCTCTGCCTATGCTTCAATGTGATCCTTTTCACCCACTACTCTAGTCATTCCTACTATTGTCTTAAGGTTCCCGTAGCACAGATGTAATCGTAGAGTTTGGCTACTCAAGGATCACGTCACCTCCATCTGTAGCTCCTTTACAGATCAATGTCACCCCACTTCCATAGCTCATGAGCACTCATGGCTACACCATCATCACTCCCATCATCTCCCTTAGCTGCTGCATCCTTAGAACTATAAGTTTCCTTGTCCTTCTTCCTTAGAGGAAAACTGGTGTCGAAGTGTCCAAGTTCACCAAATCAGAAACATTTGATCGTTGATAGATCACGCTTCCTTTTCCCTTACTACCTCCTTTCCTTCGATGCAAGGGCTGCATCCTCCTCCTCTTCTTTCTTTACTTTGACTATCTCATTGTTGTTGCCTTATCTCTTGGTCATCCTTCTGATTTCCTCCTGTCGGAGGATTGCCAACATATCCCCCCAGGATGGTAACTCTGCCCTACCCAAGATGCTTTGGAAAAACATTTCCCATTCCTCGACCACTGCATTCATGGCAGTCCTCACCAACAACCCCTCATCCAGATTCATACCCATGGAAATTAGTTTATCCTGGATAGTCTGAAGTCTGAAGAGGAAGGGATCTATCTCCTTGTCCTTCTGCATTTGGAACAACCACATCTAATTCTCCATAAGCATTCTTCTTTGGACCGAGGCTCCGTGATACATTGTGTCCAAGGCTACCCACATTTGATTTATCGTGTTATTCTTGTAAATATGTGGGATGGCGTAGTCTTTGACTTCGTCCATGATCAAACTCTTTTCTCATGCTTGATTCTCCCTGTACCTCTTTAGAGGATCTGCATGGGTTGGCACAACTAGGACTCTCTCTGCATGTTACTTGATGTCATACTCATACAGGGATTTTAGGATCTTGTCCCTATATCTCAGTCCATGAGTCACCATATTTGCTTGAATATGTCAAAACATATACTCCTGTCCCTCTTTTTGCTGCAACATTCAACAAAAAAAATTGGATTTGGGTTTCCTAGTGACTAGAAACCATCTATAGTAGCTGCTCTCTTTGACAATTGATTTCCCTCCCGTAAGTCCTCAACAAAAAAAAACTGAACATTTCTCTATGATCACCCTCCCGATCGAATCTCATATCTCTTTGGCATAAATATTTTGAGCATTTTTTCTCCTCCCACTCTTTGTCAACTTAGCTAGGCACCATTATGAACCGACATAATCCCCATGACACTAGCAACTGCTGAAGATCTGAAGCTCTACTTCTAGACTATAGTTGGGTCAAGAAGGTGACTTTTAAAGGTAACCTTAATGCTTCACATTAATCATCAACCTAGGGTAAGTATTTTTATTTCAAGAGTGCAAGAAAAATATATGTGAGTGAAATCAGAGGTCAATTACTCTGGATCATTGTAAGAAATATTATCTAATTCTCAAAGTTCAATCAACCAACTCAAATTTAAATGATGAAAAACTTCAAATCAATCAAAGGAATAAACTCTAATCTGAACCTATGTAGAAGTAAACACTCAATGCTGAAATAAAGGATATTTTGCAATTGAACAACACACTTAATGAATTGAACAACAATCTTGATGAATTGAACAAAAATCTTAATGAATTGAACAACAATCAATTATTTAGCATTTTGCAATGGAATTATCTATAACACAACTAATAAAAACATCCGAAATTGAACAAAAAACCATACATTCACACTTGTGATGCAAAAACTTAAGAAATAACCATATGTAGAATTGAATAACAACTACTTAACGACGCTGAAATCAATCTAATGAATGTAATGAAGTCACTCAACAATAAAGGAACATCAATGATAAATTCAAACTATTTGAAAAGGAAATTGTAACGCATCACACTTGTGATTAATGAATCGAATGGTAATTCTACATAGCACAAAGAATAACTAAATTGCGAGAATCAGGAAATAAACATATAACACAAAATAGCAGGAGAACTCATAGGGAATGGGCCCGAAGCCTGTAGAATTGTTTTTCCAGGAAATACTCAGAATCTTCTTATAACGAAAACACAAACTTCTTCATTAATCAATGGAACAATACATCATCATGAGTTCGAAGATTCTGTTTGAATAAGTTTATTACAGAAAATTATAACACATGAACAATGCCCTGTTTTCTTTCAACTACATCCTTTTATAACTTAAAGGAGAAAAAAATAGAATAATGAATCCTCAAGATTAGGAGATCTTGAAGCTTCGTAGCCATCAACCGAATGCTTAAAGAATAGTCATATCTCTTCATCTTTTGTTGATTCATAGGAACTGACGCGACTCCATTTGCTTTTCTTGACTCTTGTTGTTTGGTTTTTTTGGTCAGCAGTTGGTTTGTTTCGATTCCCTATCAATAAATACAACAAAAGTTAGTTTTCATACTATTAAACACACCATTTATTAATAATTCATTTTACCCTACTTTTACATTATTCTCCTTTGATTTATTTCTAAAATGAAGGAAAAAATATAAAAGATAATAATAAATCACGCTAAAGATAGGGGTAGAATGTACCTTTTCCTCGGCCCAACATACTCCCCTACTTAAATTTTTTCATGTCCTCATGCAAACAGATGATTGAGGTGTAGTTGAGTTAAGGAATGGGCAGGATATTCTTCTTCCTTGTAAAGTATAAAACCATGCTTTTGTTTCACTTTTGCAAATGCTAAGTTTGTATGTTCATCTGGTAATTCATAATCATAATGGTAGTCTTCAAGAGGGTTCCATATGATGGGGCATCTATATCTGCATCCTATCCATGTAGGGCCCATGTTTAAAATCAAATTTCTATACAGGTGAAAATGAGAAGCAACAACTTTAAAATTCTTGTAACCAAATGGATCTCTATTCTTAACATTGTTGGTGGAGGCTTTCCATCTTTGCTTAGCTGCTAATAAAGCACCCCCTGAATGTCCTGGAAGTATGCTCTTCCATTTTGAACAATATATTTGTGAATTGGCCCTAGCTTGAATATTAGTCCTTCCCGTTACATAAACTTATTATGTTGAGTGAATAAATGTACGGGTTTTTTAGGTTCCCCTCCAATCCATAAATCTAACCCATGTTATCTTTTTTGAAAGATATTGTAGGCTTTAGCCGATCTAATCTGATTTTTAGCAAAAGGTAGAAAAACTTGGAGCTGAATGTCCCCAATGAAAGGACTGGGGTTACTATCTCTTTCCTCTTCTAAAAAGAAATTTTACGAGTACAATTCGCATAGAAGGTGTTGGACCTGTTCATCCTGATCATTACAACACTGGAAAAATTCTTAAATGGTTTTAAGTATAGTATGCTTTGCTGCTCTGACAGCTTTGATCTTGAACAAAAAATACCATTCTACTAAAAATAAGGCATAATTGGTGGCCAGTGCTTTGCGAGACAATACATTTGAGTAAAGAGAATAAACAACAATGGTTTGTTTCTTAGCCTGTTCTAGTTGATCCTATGCCCTTTTTACTTTTACTCTTTCGTCCCTAAAATGGGAAAAGGTTTCATCTTCAGTTTCAGTAAGGTCATTAAATCATTTTAGTAATGCCTGATGTTCTTGCCAAGATACTACTTCCTTCTTATATTGGGCCAATTCATGCTAAACTTAAGTTAATTCATTGTGAAGCTATTTATTGGCAGCTCTTTCTACCAAAGGAGTATAAGCAAGTGTTTCCTCCATTTGAGTTTCTTTGTCTTCTATAGGTATCAAATTAGTTTGCACATAGAATTCACCATCATCCACCATTTGTGTGACAAAATCTGTTTGGGTTTCCATGGTATCTAATTCATTCTTAGGCTTTGAGGCCTTGTCTACCTCTTTCAACCATTCCCTTAATTGTTTTATTTTTTTCCTCAATTATATGCATTTCCTGCGCATTTTTCTCAAGTTAACCCCAACTGATTTTTCCTTCGAAGGGGTTCTGGCAGGAGAAGGAACAGTAGCGAATTCAGGTTTAGGAAGGGTTGTGCCAGTATTAGGATTATCATTTAATGAAATAAGGTTTTCTTTAGGTGTAAAATATTTTATTCCAACATTGATGTCTTGACTGGGCAGAGAAATATTTTCTTCAAGTGTCAGAGGAGTTGTATCAACATTTGTGTCCTATTCTAATAGAAAAGTATCCCTTGACTAGTTTCCATACATAGATTCTCTCTCTATATGGTATTCCTGGTTCACCCATTCATTATCAGAGGGAGATAAAACCCTCAATTCTGGAAATTCATCATTAGAAGGTAGGATTTTAGTATGGCCAAAGCTACCAGCATAGGTAGACTGGTTCCAACGATCCCTCTAATCCTTATATTGTTTATATGGGTTCCTAATTTCACAATATGCTCTCATCTATTCTAATACTTGAGCCATTTCCTCCTCATAGCCTTGTAAAGATGCATTTTGAGGGCTCGGAGGTGGTGTATACGATGGCCCTGTGTCATCTGGAAATTCGAAGGTATTTTTCTGTATTTTTAATATTTCAGGTCATCTCCATTTTACTGGTTCCGAGGTCGAAACATGGGTTATCTTCCCTCTAACTTTCCTAGGCATGATTGTTCTTGGATGTTCAATTTATGCTCTATCAAGGTTTTCTTCAGGGGCAGGTAGGGTAGGATTGATAAAGCTATCCCATGCTAACTAATGTTTGTTTAATTCATGAATAATAATTAGTTTTATCAGGCCATGGTGGCTTACAACTTCCTGAGGGTTTTTAGCTTTCATAATCTGAACAAGAGTGTCATGTAATATAGAATTAAAGAAAAAAGGAAAGTTAACTGAAATATTTTGTTTGAGAACAAATAACAGTTTGAGTTGACGAGAATTTACCACATCCTGGCATCTATCACATGTGATATGCTTTTGGATGAAGACTGCCACTTCTTGCCAAGGCTGCTTCAAGGATGCAAGGTTAATACCCTTTCCTTTTTGTACCAGTTTCTCATCTAGATCCTGATACATTGAAACTGCTTCTTGTATGAGGACATGTTTATCAGTCCATTTTTCCCCTTCTATTGGAAGTTTAGAGACCTCAACACTTACTTCTTCGGAGACTGGTATAATTCTGCCTTTAACTATGGTGTGCCCTTCCCACAGGTTCTGCAGGAATTCAATTGCTGTCTCCATATTAAACCCTTGTAGTCTATTCAGATATGAAATCCAACCAGCTTGTTGGAGAATGGTGCGAGCTAATTATAAAACTTGAAATGTTGTGGGTTCATTGTGAAGATAATTTCCACCCATAGCTACTATGTTTTCGGAAGTGGTTTCTTCACTCTTCTCCATGTGCTTCTTTCATATTTGTTAGTTAAAAAAAATACAAACACAGCATGTGGATTTTATAAAATATATTCTTAGAAATGTGACTGCTTGACGTTAATGCAATGATTCTATTGTCCAATCAGCATATTCGAACAAATTCGCATGGTTAATTCACATGCTTGTTTATTATGGCTATTCATACCCCCTCCAGTGAGAGAAGGGTGTCCACTGACTTCAAGCATGAGAAAATAGGAAAGGTGGTACAATTCATGAATGCACATGAAGTAGAAGTCAGAGGTTGGAAATAATTGCAAATATACATCTGGTGGAAATTGCCAAAAAGGGAGAAAAATAGAGTAGCAATTATTATGAAAAGGATTTCCTATTTTGACAGCATAATATGATGGAAGCATGACAGGTGACAGATTATGATTGATGATGTTATCACTCAATTCGTCATGATAAGATAATTCATATAAAATCATAGTTGATTATGCGTATAGGTTTTTATAACGATAACACTTAGTCAAACAATGGATTCCTCTTTAATAATGGATCAATAGGAAATAGACGCATATAAAAATAATTGGCTGCTATAAAAAAAATACCCCAATACCACAAGCAAAGTCGCTACTGCCAGCAGGCATCCATAGCCTCGACATGGTTGCCGTTTTAAGCCAGAAATGAGCCAGAACCCTCTATTCAAAAGTAAACACTTTGCTTGTTTTCTGGAGAGGCCGCTATGTTCGTGTGGTGACCAGATAGTCATAGCGCCATTCACGGGGAGTTAATAGAGTGATCAAGCTAGCTTGTGATGAGACCTCCTATCATTTAAGAAGGTCACTACCCTGGTGTGGTGGCCATTGTGGGAATATCATCTATTATACCCTCATGATCATGGCAGGTTGGCTCATAATCAGACCCCCTATCCTCTCTTATTTAAAAATTTGGACATATTTTCTTTTTATTATAAATGTAGGGAGACTCATTAACACCTTAAGACTTAGGGATGGTATAAGAAGTAAAAAGAATGCCAATACAAGTGATGCTCTTGTTTCTATATCCTCATGTCAAAGAGAATTACCACTTGAGAGTGTAAAAAAATACATCAACATAAAACTATGATAATGAATTTTGTGATAGTATGTCTGAAAAAGACATATCTATCCATTCATTATATAGATAAACCATGTCAGCTTCTGAAGTAAAGATGTCTATCAAAATTTCAAAAAAAAACATAATATTAGTAATATCATTACTTTTCTCTTCTTTAGGTGCAAATTCCTCTTCTATAAAATGGTTTTTATGGAAATAATGTGTAAAAGAAGAGTGGATATTAAAAGGAAATCATTAAAAGACAAAAGAAAAAAGTTTTCTACTTTGAACAACAATATTTTTTTTTAAACATGCTAAAAAAACATAGTTGTTCAATTGGATTGAACGACATCTATTCAATCAATTGAACAACAACTATTCAATGGATTGAAAAAAAAGATAAAAAACACGCTAAAAAAATAGTTGTTCAATTGGATTGAATGAAAACTATTCAATCAATTGAAAAAAAACTGTTCAATGGATTGAACAACAAAAATAAAAAACACGCTAAAAAGCAGTCATTCAATTGGATTGAAAGACATCTGTTCAATCAATTGAACAACAACAATTAAATGGATTGAGCAGAAAAAGTAAAAAACACTCTAAAAAGACATCCATTCAATTGGATTGAATGACATATGTTCAATCAATTAAACAACCACTGTTGAATGGATTGAACAACAAAAATAAAAATATGCTAAAAAAACAACCATTCAATTGGATTGAACGACATCCATTCAATTGGATTGAACGACAGTTGTTCAATCAATTGAACAACAATTGCTTCATGGATTGAACAAAAAAAATAAAAATACGCTAAAAAAACAGTTGTTCAATTGGATTGAATCAACAGTTGTTCAATCAATTGAACAACAACTGTTCAATGGATTGAACGAAGAAAAGAAAAACACGCTGAAAACAACCATTCATCTGGTTTGAGCAACAATTGTTCAATTAATTGAACGATAGTTGTTCAATTGTTTGGACAGCAAAAACAATCAAACACACAAAGGAAAAAGAACGCGACTGTGAAAAAAAATCAAAAAGAAAGAAAATGGAATTTCTTTATACAACGATGAAAAAAAACTGTAAATTACAATTAAATGCAGGAAGCATATATACACAATTTACAAGAGAAAGTAATAAATCTTTATGAACTTAAACTTGTCAGGCCATTATTCCCTGCAACTAAAATTTGGATAGTTGGATCGTCATGCACTTGCTGGAAGAAAGACTCTTCTGTGGGTGGTTTATGATAGAGGCACACCCAATGTCCACTGAATCGAAAGGCAGAGCTGGATCCATCTATGGTGGAAAAGGTAATGGTATCGTTGTTGTGCACTTCTTGAATTTTGTATGGCATGAGCCACATTTTTGTAACTTAACCGAGAAGTCTTGGAATCTGGAGTCGTAAAGGAGTGCCCAATCTCCTTTATGGAATGTATTTTTTTTTATGAGACTTTCATGCCACTTAGCCCATTGTTGCTGAATAATTGCAGTGTGATGTAGAGAAAGTATTCATGCTTCATCTAATTCATTTATCCATTGAAGTCTTTTAACTTGGGCCTCTGTCAAATCCAACCCCACTTCTTGGGCTGTTCTAAGAGTCTTTATCTCAAATTCAATGGGGAAAATTGGTTCCTTTCCAAATACCAGGTGGTACAGAGAATATCCCGTGGTGTTTCTCTTATGTGATAAGCCCACAAGGCCTCTTGTGGTCTAGTAGCCTGTTAGGTCCCTATATTACTAGTATAGTCCCTTATTGTTGTTATTGTAACCCCCTTATTGTTATTGTTGTACCCCTATAAATCCCATATTGTTATTATTGTGCCCTTACATTATTATTATTAGGTCGGCTAGGATTACATTGTGGCCCCACTTGGAGTACATTGTTGCCCCATGGACACCTATATATAGAAAGGAGGTTTTGTCATTTGTATCATCCAAGAATTGTTCATTCATGTAATGTATTGGAGGTTGCCCCATTGAAGTGGCTTATTTCTAAGGCGTTGATATCTCTTTTATTCTATTTTTGGAGCTGGTTTCACAACATTTGGTATCAAAGCTTTGGATTCTAGGGTTTCGCTGCTCCAAACAGGTCATCGTGGCATTTGTGCTATAACCTTTTTTCTACGAAGGTTAAGAAGCTGAAATTTTGAGGGTGCAAAGATGAAATCTTGAGGAACATCATCGCAAAATTTCAGAGCTTGGTTCACAATATTTTTGGAGATATGGACTGTGGAAGTTAGGTCTTTTTCAGGCTCCCGAATTTCATCTCAAAGAGGTGATCGTGGGAAAATATTCATAACCCTCTCTCTGAGCATCGGATTTGAATTCTGTAAAACATGGTAGGAAGTACATGGAATTTAGTTTCTTGTCTATCAATTTTAGAGTTGAAAGAGTAAACAATGACACGTGGCAAGTTGTAAAAATTTTCTCTACTGAACTAGTCCATAATTAGGTCATTGTGGAAGATTGGACATAACGTTGTCGTGAAGAATCCAAATCAGGTTAGACCTATGGCATTCGAAAGAGGACATAGAGGGATACCTCAGGACTAAATTTTAGATATTGAAGATCTGAAATCACTGAGATAATTTAATTTCAATATCGAGCTCCTCCAAAACAAGAAAATGTGTGTATTATTTTTTCTGAATTGCATAAGTCTTGTTTAAAGAATCAATTTGAATTGATTACAAGGGCATATTATAGAATATATATCAGTATTGGGTTCTAATACTCCCCCTAAAAATAATTCAACACTGACTAAGCCTTCAGAAGGTTCTACTATGGCTCATGGAGATGAAGAAATACAACATGACATATCAAAATTACAAGAGAAAATGCAACAAATTTCGCTTTCACAAAGAGAAACAAAAAATTACATGGAAGTTTTGAAGAAAGGCGTGGAAAATAATATGGACGGTTTGAAGAAAGGCATGGAATCTAAGATGGATGGTTTGAAGAATGGCATGGGAGCTAAGATGGATGGCATGGAAGCTGGCATGGAATCTGAGATGGATGACATGGAAGCTAAGATCAATGAAAAAATGGAAAACATGAAGAATGATATAAAAGCAAACATGGAAGGTTTGACAAAGTTGATACAAGAAATGGTTCCTAAAGGTGAAAATATAATAGAAGAAACTTGTGATGAGAAAAAAATAAATGTTAATCGTTATTTCATAAACTCTAATGTTGGATGGAAGAACCACCATATTCCAAAAATGGATATGAGGAAGTTTGATGGCAAGGATCCCGTAACATGGATACTACAGATGGAGCAATATTTTGATCTCAATAATGTGCTAAACACACAAAAGGTAAGCATTGCAACTTTACATTTAGAACAAAATACATTTGTATGGTATCGATGGCTTTGCTCCCGTAAAAAAATTGTCACTTGGTTAATTTTTACGGAGGAAATAATAGCACATTATGAGGATACAAAGAGTAACACCTTCTTCAACCAATTGATAAATCTCAAACAAAAGGGTTTAGTGGGGGAGCACATTGAGGACTTCCAAAAATTGAATATAAGGGTAATTGATATTCCAGAGGAACACATGATTGATGTCTTCATAGGGAATTTAAAGGATAACATCCAACATGAATTTCAAGTTTGGGAACCTGATTCATTGGAGAAGGAATTCAGTTTGGAAAAAAAATTTGAATGTAAAATTATGGAAACAAGGAAGTATACCACTCACATCTATAAAGATGGAAGTGTTGCTACTCCTAGACTTCCACAACCTACAAGGATGACACCACAAAAATTGGAAGAAAAAAGAGCAGAAGGGCTTTGCTATAGTTGTGATAGAAAATACACTAAAGGTCATAAATGTGCTAAGAAGAAATTATTTTACATAGATTGTGAAGAGGAGGAAGAAAATTAACAATAAACTTCAAAAGAAGAGGATTTACACCAGGAAGCAACCCTAGAAGAAGAAGAAATGAGTCTGACCATATCATGTAATGCATTGGTAGGAATTACCACTCCTCAAAGTCTCAAGATAGAAGGACATATCAAGAAGAAAAAGGTAATAGTGTTGATTGATTCAGGTAGTACCCATAATTTTATTCATTGTAAGGTAGCCAAGGAATTGAATTGTTTCCTATACCCAGCACGAGAATGTCAAGTGATGGTTGCAAATGAAGGAACTATAAATTTCTCTGGAAAATTCCATAATATCAAGCTAACCATGGGGTAATATGTATTGAATAGTCCAATGATTTCCATTCCTATGGGAGGTGTTGATGTTGTACTAGGAGTACAATGGTTACAATATTTGGGGACAATAGCTTTTAATTTTCGAGAACTTTTCTTGATTTTTTTTTCAGAAGGAAAGGAAGTCGAATTAAGGGGTATTGCAAGGAAGCCAGGAAAGATAATAAGCTCTAACGTTATGACAAAGCTTCTAAAGAAAGAACAATCAGGCGTAATTTCACAATTATGCTCACTAGAAGTTCCAACATCAAAATCATCTATTTTTGCAGATCTCCAAAAAGTCTTGGACAATCATTCCAAGGTGTTTGAAACTCCCAAAGGACTCCCACCTATTTGTGATCATGATCATGCTATTCATTTGATTCCAAGAGATTTTCCTCCAAACATCAGGCCTTATAGATATACTTATGTAAAAAAGAGCGAAATTGAACGTATGATTGTAGAAATGTTAGAGGCGGGTATAATTCAACCTAGTAAAAGTTCTTTCTCTGCTCCTGTAGTATTGGTACACAAGAAGGATGGAGCATGGCGCATGTGTCTGGATTATAGGGAGCTCAATAAACTCACCATTAAAGATAAATTTTCCATTCCTATGATTGATGAATTGCATGGAGCAATTTATTTTACCAAGTTGGATCTTTGTTCAGGATATCATCAAATTAGAATGAACACTGAAGATATTCCGAAAACAGCATTTTGAACTCATGAGCGTCATTTGAATTTTTGGTCATGCCTTTTGGCCTTACCAATGCACCTTCTACATTTCAAGGGTTGATGAATTCCATTTTCAAACCCTTCCTGAGAAAATTTGTGCTAGTATTTTTTGATGATGTACTAATCTATAGCAGGTCTTGGAAGGATCATGTTCAACATGGTGACAAGGTGCTCAAACTATTGCAAGAGAAACAATTATATGAAAAAACATCCAATTGTCTCTTTGGAGTGCAAGAGGTGGAATATCTGGGCCATATTGTATCTCACAAGGGTGTTAAGGTAGACCCTAACAAAATTAAATTCATTAAGGAACGGAAAGTCCCCACAACCTTAAATCAATTGCGAGGATTTCTCAGGTTAACAGGGTATTATCGCAAGTTTGTTAAGAATTATGGGAGAATAGCATCACCTCTAACAACATTATTAAAGAAAGATGCACTTTCATGGACTCCTGAAGCAACTAAGGCCTTTTGAACATCTTAAAGAGGAAATGTGCCTAGCATCGGTCTTAGCTATGCCAGACTTCACAAAACCCTTTATTGTGGAATGTGATGCCTCAGGAAATGGAATTTGTGCTATTTTAATGCAAGAAGGAAGAACCATTTCTTTTGAAAGTCATCCAATTAAAGGAAAGTATTTACAAAAACCTATTTATGAGAAGGAAATGTTAGCAATACTGCATGCACTAAAGAAATGGTGAACTTACCTAATGGGAAAAAACTTCAAGGTAAAAATTGATCATGATAGTCTCAAACACTTTTTGGAACAAACACTATCTTCAAAAGAACATCAAAAATGGGTCACAAAGTTGTTTGGTTATGACTTTGAAATAATCTACAAAAAAGGGAAGCTAAATGTTGTTGCAGATGCACTCTCAAGAAAGAATGAAGAGGTGGAAGCATTTCTTTGTGCCATTTCTATTATCCAACCAGATTGGATAACTGAAGCAAGAGATGAATGGAAGAAGGAAGAAGAAGTGTAGAAACTCATTCAAAAGTTACAGCAAGTTCCTAGTACATTTGATACATTTAGTTGGAAAAATGATTCCTTGTGGTACAAAGATTGCTTATATCTTTGTAATAATTCCCAACTAAAACAAAATATTCTTTTGGAATTTCACACTTCTCCTTTAGGAGGACACTCAAGATTTTTAAAAACTTACCACAGGGTAAAGAAATAATTTTTTTGGGATGGACTTAAATCTGATATTCAAAATTTTGTGGCAGAATGTTTGGTTTTCCAGCAAAATAAAGTTGAGACAATTAAGACCCCGGGTCTTCTACAACCTTTATCCATTCCAAGTCAATGTTGGGAGGGGATTTCAATGGATTTTATCACAGGTTTACCTAAGTCTGAAGGAAAGAGTGTCATCATGGTGGTAGTTGATAGACTTACCAAGTATGCACACTTTTGTGCATTATTTCATCCATTTAAAGAAAGTACAGTTGCTACTACATTTATTGACACAATTCAAAAGCTACATGGAAACCCAAGAGTTATTTTGAGCGATAGAGATCCCATTTTTACTGGAAATTTTTGGACAGAGTTATTTTCTTGTTTGGGTACTCAATTAGCTCATACCTCATCTTATCATCCTCAATCCAATGGTCAAACTGAGATAGTAAATAAATGTTTGGAATGATATCATCGTTGTTTTGTATCTGATAAACAAAAACAATGGGTCAAGTGGTTACCTCTCGAGAAATGGTGGTATAACACTTCCTTCCATACTGCAGCAAAAATTACCCCATTTATCGCACTTTATGGATATCACCCACCATCCATCACATCATATTTAAGATAAAATTCAAAGGTTCAAGCAGTGGAAGATCACATCGAGCATCAACAAGAAGTTCTCCAACTCTTAAATGATAACCTGAATTTGGCACAAAATCGAATGAAACAACAGGTAGATCAACATCGCAATGAGAGAAGTTTTGATGTAGGGGACTGGGTATTTTTATGGCTACAACCATACAAACAAATGTCCCTCAAGCAAGCTAAGAAGGATAATAAATTATTGCAAAAGTACTATGATCCTTACAAGGTGTTGCAAAATATTGGTACTATGGAATACAAATTGGAGCTTCCTGCTTCTTCAGGAGTGCATCCAATTTTGCATGTTTCATGCTTAAAGAAGGTTATAGGTGAAAATATTCCAGTTCAAACAATATTGCTAGAACTTGATGAGGAAGGAAAAATCATATTGGAACCTGAAGCGGTCACAGAAACAAGAACTCGACAGCTACAGAATTGATCAATTTTAGAGTATCTCATCAAGTGGAAGAACTTACCCACTGAATATTCTACATGGGAGGATGAGAATTTTATACAGAAGTGCCCAAAGCTACTCAAGCATTGAGGACAACACTTTTTTGAATAAGAGGGGCATGTTAGGTCCCTATATTACTATTATAGTCCCTTATTGTTGTTAGCGTAACCCCCTTATTGTTATTATTGTACCCCTGTAACCCCCATATTGTTATTATTTTGCCCTTAAATTATTATTGTTAGGTCGGCTAGGATTACATTGTGGCCCCACTAGGATTACATTGTGGCCCCATGGACTCCTATATATAGAAAGGAGGTTTTGTAATTTGAATCATCCAAGAATTGTTCATTTATGTAATGCATTGGAGGTTGCCCCCTCGAAGTGTCTTATTTATAAGGCATTGATATCTCTTTTCTTCTATTTTTGGAGTTGGTTTCACAACATAGCCCAATCTTGGCGATGTGTTGAGACTGTTTTAGTGAGAATTGCCTCAATGAATTTATTGGTGCTTTCGACGTACTAGTTATCCTATGGATGGTAGGGAGAGGTGACTCTATGAGTGACATGGTGGTTCCATAGAGTGGCCATAATTTTATGTCCTGCAAACTGTGCCCCTCCATTAGTTATCACTTCCCTAGGTAAGCCATACCGCACAAATAACTCAAAAATAAAATTAATCACAGAATTTTCTGTAGCTCTTGGAAAAGCCACTGTTTCTACCCACTTCGTCACGTAGTCTGTTACAATCAGTATGTAGGCCTTTTGATTCGATGGCAGATTGAATAGCCCAAAACATTCCAGCGCCCATTGTTCGAAAGGTTATACTACTAGTTGTGGCTACAATGGCATCTCGTCGGATTGGCGAGGGCGGCCCATTCTTTGGCAAGTATCGTAGGCTTGCACATATTTCTTTGCATCCATAAAAATTGTGGGCCAATATTAGCCCATTTTTAATACTTTGTACCCTTTCCTGCAATCTTCAAATTTCTGCCACATGGTTCATCATGGAAAAGCCTTTAAGATGTCATGGATCTCATCTTCTCAAATGCATCTACGTATATGCATATCAGCTCCTGTATGGAAAATATATCCACCAACCCAGGAGAATCTAGCACTGCGTTGAATAATTAGCTTACATTCCTTTGTCATCAAGTGTCTTGGCAAATTTTCTTGAAATGTTTTTCGGAAGGAAAGGAAATTGAATTACGGGGTATCATAGGGAAGCTAGGAAATATAATAAGCTCTAATGTCATGAAAAAACTTCTGAAGAAAGAACAACGAGGCGTAATTGCACAATTATGCTCACTATAAGTTCTAACATCAAAATCATCTATTTCTCCAGATCTCCAAGAAGTATTGGACAATCATTCCACGGTGTTTGACACTCCCAAGGGACTCCCACCTATTTGTGATCATGATCATGCTATTCATTTGATTCTAGGAAGTGTTCCTCCAAACATCAGGCCTTACATATATCCTTATGTCCAAAAGAGTGAAATTGAACGTATGACTACAGAAATGTTAGAGGCTGGTATAATTCAGCCTAGTCAAAGTTCTTTCTCTGCCCCAGTTGTATTGGTGCACAAGAGAGATGGATCATGGCGCATGTGTCCAGATTATAGAGAGCTCAATAAGCTCACTATTAAAGATAAATTTCCCATTCCTGTGATTTATGAATTATTGGATGAATTAAATGGAGCAATTTATTTTACCAAGTTGGATCTTCGTTTTGGATATCATCCAATTAGAATGAAGACTGAAGATATTCCAAAAACAACATTTCGAACTCATGAGGGTCATTATGAATTTTTGGCCATGCCTTTTGGCATTGCCAATGCACCTTCTACATTTAAAGGGTTGATGAATTCCATTTTCAAACCCCTCCTTAGCAAATTTGTGCTAGTATTTTTTTGATGATATACTAATCTACAACAGGTCTTGGAAGGATCATGTTCAACATGTTATCAGGGTGCTAAAACTATTGGAGGAGAAACAATTATATGAAAAAACATCCAAATGTTTCTTTGGAGTAAAAGAGGTGGAATATATGGGTCATATTGTATCTCATGAGGGTGTTAAGGTAGAGCCTAAAAAAATTAAATCCATTAAGGAATGGAAAGTCCCCACAACCATAAAGAAGTTGTGTGGATTTCTTGGGTTAACAGGATATTATCGCAAGTTTGTTAAGAATTATGGGAGAATAGCAGCACCTCTAACAACATTATTGAAGAAAGATGCATTTTCATGGACTCCTGAAGTGACTAAGGCCCTTGAACATCTTAAAGAGGAAATGTGCCTAGCACTAGTCTCAGCTATGCCAGAGTTCACAAAAACCTTTATTATGGAACGTGATGCCTCACGAAATGGAATTGGTGTTGTTTTAATGCAAGAAGGAAGACCCATTGCTTTTGAAAGTCATTAAATCAAAGGAAATTATTTACAAAAGGCTATATATGAGAAGGAAATGTTGGAAATACTACATGCACTAAATAAATGGAGACCTTACTTAATGGGAAGACACTTCAAGGTAAAAACTGATCATGATAGTCTTAAACACTTTTTGGAACAAAGACTATCTTAAGAGGAGAAACAAAAATGGGTCACAAATATGTTGGGTTATGACTTTGAAATAATCTACAAAAAAGGGGAGCTAAATGTTGTTGCAAATGCTCTCTCAAGAAAGGATGAAGAGGTGGAAGCATTGCTTTGTGCCATTTCTATTATCCAACCAGATTGGATAACCGAAGAAAGGGATGAATGGAAGAAGGATGAAGAATTGTGGACACTCATTCAAAAGTTGAAGCAAGATCATAGTACATCTAATACATTTAGTTGGAAAAATGATTCCTTTTGCTACAAATATTTCTTATATATTTTCAAGAATTCTCAACTCAAACAAAAGATTCTTTTGGAATTTCACACTTCTCCTTTAGGAGGACACTCGGGATTTTTAAAAACTTACCACGGGGTGAAGAAATAATTTTTTGGGATGGCCTTAAATCTGATATTCAAAATTTTGTGGCGGAATGTTTGGTTTCCCAGTAAAATAAAGTTGAGACAATTAATACCCCGGGTCTTCTACAACCTTTATCAATTCCAAGTGAATGTTGGGAGGAGATTTCACTAGATTTTATCACAAGTTTACCTAAGTCCGAAGGAAGGAGTGTCATAATGGTGGTAGTTGATAGAATTACCAAGTATGCACACTTTTGTGCATTATCTCATCCATTTAAAGAAAGTACAGTTTCTACTGCATTTATGGAAACAACTCAAAAGCTACATGGAGACCCGAAGATTATTGTAAGTGACAAAGATCCCATTTTTACAAGAAATTTTTGGACGGAATTATTTTCTTGTTTGGGTACTCAACTAGCTCATAGCTCATCTTATCATCCTCAATCCAATGGTCAAACAAAGATAGTGAATAAATGTTTGGAAGGATATCTTCGTTGTTTTGTATCTGATAAGCAAGCACAATGAGTCAAGTGCTTACCTCTCGCTGAATGGTGGTATAACACTTCCTTCCATACTGCAGCAAAAATGACCCCATTTATGGAACTTTATGGATATCATCCACCTTCCATCACATCTTCTTTAATGGAAAATTCTAGGGCTCAAGCAGTGGAGGACCACATCGAGCATCAACAAGAAGTTCTCCAACTCTTAAAGGATAACCTAAATTTGGCACAAAATAGAATGAAACAACATGCAGATCAACGTCGTAGTGAGAGAAGTATTGATGTGGGAGACTGGGTATTTTTACGGCTACAACCATACAAACAAATGTCCCTCAAGAAAGCTAAGAAGGATAATAAATTATCTCCAAAGTACTATGGTCCTTACAAGATGTTGCAGAATATTGGTACTATGGCATACAAATTGAAGCTTCCCACTTCTTCGCAAGTGCATCTAGTTTTCCATGTTTCATGCTTAAAAAAGGTTATAGGGCACAAACTTCCAGTTCAAACAATATTGCCAGAACTTGATGAGGAAGGAAAAACCGTATTGGAACCTGAAGCAGTCACTGAAACAAGAACTCGAGAACTACGAAATCGATCAATTTCAGAGTATCACATCAAATGGAAGAACTTACCCACTGAATATTCTACATGGGAGGATAAAATTTTTATACAAAAGCATCTAGAGCTACTCAAGCATTGAGGACAACACTTTTTTGAAGGAGAGGAGCATGTTACGTCCCTATATTACTAGTATAGTCCCTTATTGTTTTTATTGTAACTGCCTTATTGTTATTTTTGTACCCCTATAACCCCCATATTGTTATTATTGTGCCCTTACATTATTATTGTTAGGTCGGCTAGGATTACATTGTGGCCCCACTTGGAGTACATTGTGGCCCCATGGACTCCTATATATAGAAAGGAGGTTTTTTTATTTGTATCATCCAAGAATTGTTCATTCATGTAATGTATTGGAGGTTTCCCCCTCGAAGTGGTTTATTTATAAGGCGTTGATATCTCTTTTCTTCTATTTTTGGAGCTGGTTTCACAACATAGCCCAATCCCAGCGATGTGTTGAGATTGTTTTAGTGAGAATTGCCTCAATGACTTTATTGGTGTTTTATACCTACCCGTTCGCTTGTGGGTGGTAGGGAGAGGTGACTCTATGAGTGACATGGTGGTTCTGTAGAGTGGCCATAATTTTATGTCCTACAAACTGTGCCCCTCCATCAGTTATCAGTTCCCTAAGTAAGTGATACCGCACAAATAAATCAAAAAGAAAATTAATCACAAACTCTTCCGTAGCTCTTGAAAAAGCCACTATTTCTACCCACTTCGTCACGTATTCTATTGCAATTAGTATGTAGGCCTTCTAATTTGATGGCATATTTAATGGCCCAAAAAATTCCAACGCCCATTTTTCGAAAGGTTATACCACCAGTTGTTACTACAATGGCATATCGTTGGATTGGCCAGGGCGACCCATTCTTTGGAAAGTATTTTAGGCTTGCACATATTTCTTTGAATCCATAAAAATTGTGGGCCAATAGTAGCCCATTTTTAATACTTTGTGGCCTGTCCTGCAATCTGTAAATTTCCGCCACCTAGTTCATCATGGAAAGCCTTCAAGATGTCATGGATCTCGTCTTCTCGAATGCATCTGCGTATATGCATATCAGCTCCTGTATGGAAAATTTATCCACCAACCCAGGAGAATGTAGCACTGCGTTGAATAATTAGCTTACATTCATTTGTCATCAAGGGTCTTGGAAACTTTCCTACTTCCAGATGATTCACCACATCTGCGTACCATGGTGCTTTTACTACCACAAAAAAAAACTGCTGATCAGGGAACTGATCATCTACTGCCAGTGGCTCATTTTTCTTTGGGAATCGAGATAGGAAATATGCAACTACGTTCTCCTTCCCTGGATGGTCCTTAATAGTTATATCGAACTCCTATAAAAGAAGCAATCAACGAGTCACTCTCCCATTTGTAATAGGCTTGTTAGCTAAATATCTAATGGCATAATGATCGGTATACAGAAATAATTGGTAGCGAGTTATGTAATGTCTAAATTTATTTATAGCTTAAATGACAGCCAATAATTTCTTCTCAGTCACTGTATAATTTAGTTCAACAGGAGTGAGATTCTTGCTGATATAGTAAATAACATAGGGCTTCTTGTCCTCCTCTTGACCGAGAACCGCTCCTATCGATGTATTTGATGCATCCGAAGAAATATGAAAGGGCAACTCCCAATTGGGGCCACAAAAGACTGGTGAAGTCGAGACCTGTTTCTTCAAATATGAAAAAGTAGTGTCACATTTGTCAGTCCAATGGAATTCAACATTTCTAGTTAATGCATACAAAGGCGCAGCAATTTGTGAAAAAATCTTTATAAACCTACGACAGTATCCTTCATATCCAAGGAAACTACATACCTATATCTAAGTAGAAGGTGTGACTAATAAGATAATTACCTCTATCATTTCCAGATCTACCTGTATTCCAACTGCAAAGATGTATTGTCCTAGGATCATGCCTTCGGTCATCATCATGTGACACTTTTCATTGCTAAAGCATGATCTGGTAGAAATACATCATTGCAATACTTTTTCCAGTGTTTTCAGTGCTTGATCGAAGTCATCTCCACATGGAGTAAAGTCATCCATGTAGACCTCAAACCCTTCATTTATTAAATCAGAAAAAATACTAAGTATGGCCCTTTGAAATGTTGTTGGGGAATTTAAAAAACTGAATGGTAATACTCTATAAGAAAATGTACCGCAGGGGCAAGTGAAGGTTGTTTTATCTTGGTCTTTAGGGGCTATCTGGATTTGATTGTAACTAGTGAAACTGTCAAGAAAGGAAAAGAACCACTTTCCTGCCAATGTATCAAGGACCTTATCAATAAAGGGAAGGGGGAAGTGGTATTTCTGTGTGGCTTTCTGTAATCTACACAGATTCGACACTTACCATTATTTTTAGGAACGACCACTAATGGAGAGACCCATTTGCTGTCTGAAATAGGATAAATGAAGTTTACATCTAGCATCTTTTGTAATTCGTCTTTTACAATTTCTTTCAAACTCGAGTTTAACCTTCAACGAGGCTGCCGAATAGGGCAGGCATCCTTTTTAGTGTAAATATGATGCGTGCACATTTGAGGATCTATACCCTCCATGTCTGGGTTGTTGGAAATACTGAGCGGGGGGGTGAATCAGTATTCCTTTCAATTAGAGCATTGGTTAATCTTCAATTATAATCAGTGTTTGTACAATGATAGCAGTAAACAAAATGAACACAAATGCACACAATTTTTTAAGGTGGAAACCCTCTCCGGGACAAAAACCACATGAATTATTTTCTAATAATTATTTAATATTCAACTCCAATTGAAAATAAAGCTCCAACTTCCTAGAATCTAGAAAATCATTCTTCTCTAACTCCCACTGGATGGATGCTCCAACACCCGAGATCCTTCATTAGTCAACTGAACGGATGCCCCAACAACTAATGAGCTACAACTCACCCTAGCGCCATCCTGCCATCCTAATTTTTTCACAGGCTTGAACCTATTGGTGACTTCATGCACCAACTTAGCACCACCCTACCACCCTATAGAAGAATAAAACAAGAATGGACTCCCATACTAGGGAAAATGGTCCACTTTACAATGATATAGAATGATGTAGAAGAATAAGACACACTATAACATAACCCCAACTATGACATGACCAAATAATGATGGTCCTAGACCTCTCGATACTACCTCTTCAACTCTTGGCAGATAGACACATGTACAATTTTTAAAATGATGCATTTACAATGACTTAGTAGCCTTTACAATGACTGTATGCAGTGCTACCCACTTGAAGAATTCATGTGCTGAACTTCTTGTTGTTGTTCTACACCTTGATTTCTACTCTTGTCATTCTACCCTTTGCTGCACCTTGCTTTGCTTTGCTGCCCTAGAAAGTCTGGTCCTTTGCAGCCCTTGACAACACATGATTAGCTTTTTCTTGCCTTCTAGGATCTCAATATTGAATCTGGTGTCTCTTTGTTATTTCAGCTCCTCAATATGTGATTTTGGGTTCTGTAGTAGTACTCTAGGTCTTCATTCTAATTCCACATGTCTGATCCAATTTGGATTCTTCAAGAGAGGGTTATGCCCAATCTCTCATAATGACCTAATTATGGACTGTTTCAGTAGAGTGAAATTGTACGGCATGCCACGTGCCACTGTTTATTCATTCAGCTCTAAAATTGATACATCAGAACGTACATTCTATGCACTATCTTCCCCTTTTTATAGAATTCCAATCTGATACACAGAGACAGAGTTATGACGATTTTCCCAAGGTCACTTCTTTGAGATGAATTTTAGGAGCCTGCAAAAACACTGACTTCCATAGATCATATATCCAAAAATATTGTGCACCATGATCTGAAATTTTTACATGAGCTTCCTCAGGATTTTGGCTTCTCCTAATAAAAATTTCAGCTTCTGAAAATCCGTAGAAAAAATTTAGAGCGCAAATGCCACGATGACCTATTTCAGGTAGCGAAATCCCTACATAAGGAGGATATGAGGATCACAATTTGTATAAATGGTTAGGTTGAGAGGGGCTTCAACAAATAAACGTGGGAGGGATTTTAGGAGCTTAAAAATTATTAATTATTGACTTTTCAATGACCCATTCGACAACCCCATGGGGTTTTAGCCCACTAACTAGGGTTACAAACTTCAAACATGAATGTATCTCAAACCGTGAAGAATTACGAGGTGTGCCATATATCAACGGAAACATCTCAATGAGTAGAAACCATCAAAAGCATTATTTACCCTGAATACAGTAATTTGTTAGGTCAAAATTCCCATGCAATATTGGGGTAGCCCCTGGTGCTGCTTGGGTTGACATAAATGACAACCACTGATCAACAATCTCCCCCTTTGGAATTGATGGAAACACAAGTACTCTTGATGCGATCATCACACCTCTTCCTACAATATTCTCTCCCCCTTTGACATCAATGGAAATGTGTAACTCCCCCTGACACACAACCATCCTGTGGACCTATACACACTTCCACTCACCCCTTATATTTTGAATAAGGAAAATCTAATGAGAACTTGGGATAATCCCAAGCTTCTGGCGAATATATTCCAATGCTTCATGAGTACTCTTATGATCATCAATGATTTTGGCCCAATCTGCATCTGTAAAGGCTTGAATAATGATATTGTTACCCTTGGGATACCATAAGCCATATTCTGTTGTTCCCTTTAGATATTGAAGAATTATTTTGACGGAAATAATATGTGATTCTTTTGGTGCTTCTTGTAATCTTGCTACTTGTACAACTTATTGCATAACATCTGGTCGGGAGGCTGTTACATGTAGAAGAATACAATTCATAGATCTGTATAACCTTTGATCCACATCCTTAGATGAGTCTTCTATGCTCAATTTTCAACGTGTTACCATCAAAGTAAGGATGGGTTTGCAATCTTCCATTTTGAATTTCTTGAGCATTTCCTTGATGTACTTGGCTTGAAATATAAATATTCCTTTCTCTTACTGAGATATTTGAAGCCCTAAGAAGTATGTCAGCTCACCAAGTAAAGACATCTAGAACTCAATTTGCATCTTTGTAGCAAAGTTATTACTTAGTCAATCATCATTGCTACCAAATATTATATCATCCTCTTTAGCTATTAGATGTGTTTTAGTTGCTTCGTCCAGAACATATATGTCTTTTGGAGCTCGACTTGCTATAGCCACAATATCACCATACCTGCCTTTCCTGATTTCACATTTTGTGGATTTGAATAGTATTGTTTGTCGTTGATGACACATTTTTCCAACACTGAGTAGATCGTGATTCATGTTTTCAACCAATAGAACATTCTTGGCTAGAGCATCTTTGCTTTTGAGAGTGATGGTACCTAATCCTATAACATTTGAAGATCCATCATTTCCAAAGGACACAGTTCCATACTTCTTCTCTTTCAGAGATAAAAATTTCTTTCTATCTCCAGTCATACGTGTTGAGAAACCACTATCAACAGACCACACATCTTTGTTGTTTTGAGCCTTGAGAGTGAGAGCACAATTATCAATATTCTTCTTCTTCCATGTTCGTTCGTTCTGTGGCTTCGAAGATTCTTATGGAGGATTTTCAAGTCTACAGTTGTTGGCTATGTGTCAAAATTTCTCACACTTGTAACATTCCATATTATTTCTTAAATTTTCAAATATATTGATGTTTCGTTGAGCCCTGGGAGGTTCATATTTGACAGATCTCCTGGAATTGTGTTGGTTCCTAGGGTACATGTGACATTCTACAGCTTTATGACCAAATTTTCCACATGAATAAAAATAGCCATGAAAAATATGTTGGTACCTGGATGGAAATCTTCATCGAGGAATCATATTCCAAGGATGTTATTGCGAATATTGTCCGATGAAGTCTACATGCATGTCATATCTCATAGGTTCATTGTATTTTGTTGTAGAAGGTCTTTATTTTTCTTCTTTGTAACCAAGGCCAGTTCTGTCGTTGTAAGATCGTTCATTGTTGATGAGTTTTTCCAATGCCTTTGAGCTATTGGCATAGTTTTTCCCTTCTTCACTTCCTTACGCAGTGAGACTACTTCAGCTTCTAATGCTTCCCTTTCTTGGCTGCTTTCTTCCAACTTCTTTTGAAGTGACTCTTCAATACGTTTGTGTTCTTAAACTTCAATTTTGAGACCTTAAACTTGTTCTTCAAGAGTATTGGAATGGATCTTCTCAGCCTTGAGCTCTTTTATAAGCTTGATTGACTCGTTCGAAAATTATTCTACGGTCATCCCTTCTTTTTCATTGTTTGATACCTCTTGTTTAATGTGCTTGGACATAAAAAAAATCTATCATTGGCTTATTCTTCGCTGTCATTGTCTTCATCGGATGATGAGCCATCTTCTTTAGAGAGAAAGTTCATTTTAAATCCTTTATTTTTTCTTTGCTTATTGAATTTATTAAAGCCTTTATTTTTTTTTGAGTTTTCATCACTTCTGTTTGGAAATTTTGCTATGAAATTCCCAACCTCACCACAGCCAAAAAATATCATTGGAATTTTACCCTTGAATTTTCCCTTACCAATTTTTAGTTTTCTCGTAAAGTAAGCATATTCTCCATTTGAAAGACCTTGTTCATCATCTTCCTTTTCTTCACACTTGCAGGTGTAGGTCTACACCTTTGAAGGTTGTTTCTCCTTATTGGTTTTCTTAGATGCAGCGAACACAGTTTCTAGATGCGAAGTACCCTGCTCTTCATAAAGTCTCATTTCATATGCTATGAGAACTCCATGTAATTCCTCTTTGCTAATTTTGTCCAGATTTGTACTATATTCTAAGACTGATACCCTTGGGTTGAATTTCCCTGGTAACATTCTAAGAATCTTCATATAATAGTATTCTCGTCAACAGGCTCTCCCAATCCTTCCAGAGTGTTGGTTATTTCATCAACGTGTTGGAAGTATGCAACAATGTTGTTATCTTCTTTCATTCTGATTTGCTCAAATTTTGCTCTGTATATTTGAAGCTTTGCTTCTTTGGCATTTGAGTCACCTGCATATATATTCTCAAGCTTGTCCCATACATTTTTGGGAGTTTTACAACCCAACACCTTATGATAAGAAGATTCAATAAGTCCACTAATAATAATATTCTTTGTTTTTGCATCATTTACCAAATTCTTCTTACCTTGTTCATCCACGGTTGATGTAAATCCATTTTGAACAGTGTCCCATACTTCATAACCTTGCACCAAGAGATAGACCTCCATTCTTCCTTTCCAGAGTGCATAATTATTTTCATTGAACAGAGGTACACCATTCTTGGTTTTTCTCCATGACCTCCTTCCATCTGTTAAAGTGCTATTAAAGGAACCAAACTCTGATACCAATTGTTGGATATACTGAGGAAGGGGGTGTGGGGGTGTGTGGGGGAGGGCGGGGGAGGGGGGAATTGAATCAATATTCCTTTAAATTAGAGCATTAGTTAATCTTCAATTATTATCAATGTTTGTACAATGATAGCAGTAAACAAAAGGAACACAAATGCACAGAGTTTTTTAAGGTGGAATCCTTCTCCGAGATAAAAACCACCTGAATGATTTTCTAATAATTATTTAATTTTCAAATCCAATTGAAAATAAAGCTACAAATTCCTAGAATATAGAAAAGCATTCTTCTCCAGCTCCCACAGGATCGACGCTCCAACGCCTGAGATTCTTCAATAGTCAACTGAACAGATGCCCCAACTCCTAATGAGCTACAACTCACCCTAGCGCCACCCTACCACCATAAATGTTTCATAGGCTTGAACATGTTGGTGACTTCATGCACAAGCCTAGCACAACCCTACCACCCTATAGAAGAATAAAATAGGAATGGACTCCCATACCAGGGAAAATGGTCCACTTTAAAATGATATAGAATGATGTAGAAGAAGAAGACAACTATACCATAACCTAAACTATGGAAAAACCACCTAATTATGATCCTAGACCTCCCGATACTGCCTTTTCAACTCTTGGCAGATATACACATGTACAATTTTTACAATGATGCATTTACAATGACTTAGTACAATGATACCTTTATAATGACTGTGTGCAATGCTACCCACTTGAAGACTTCATGTGCTAAAATTCTTGCTGCTGTTCTACACCTTGATTTCTACTCTTATCATGCTACCCTCTACCGCACCTTGCTTTCCTTTGCTGCCCTAGAAAGTATGGTCCTTTGCAACCCTTGACAACACATGATCTAGCTTTTTCTTTCCTTCTAGGATCTTGATATTGAATCTGGTGTATCTTTGTTATTTTAGCTTCCCAATATTGGATTTTTGGTTTTGTAGTAGTAGTATGAGTCTTCTTTCCAATTCCACAGGTCTAATCCAATTTGTATTTTTCAAGGGAGATTTATACCCAATCTCTCACAATGACCTAATTATGGACTGTTTCATTAGAGCGAACTTGTACAACGTGCCACGTGTCACTGTTTCTTCATTCGGCTCTAAAACTGATACAAAAAAAAACTAAAGTCAATGCACTATGTGCCAAGTTTTACATAATTCCAATCCAATACTTAGAGAGTGAAAGTTATGACAATTTTCCCAAGGTCACTTCTTTGAGATGAAGTTCAATAGCCTGCAAAAAGACTGACTTCCACAACTCATATCTCCGAAAATATTGTGCACCTTGATCTGAAAGTTTTACAGGAGCTTTCTCAGGATCTTGGCTTCACCGCATAAAACTTTCAGAATCTTAACCTTCGTAGAAAAAAATTTAGAGCGCAAATGGCACGATGACCTGTTTCAGGTAGCGAAATCCCTACATAAGGAGGATATGAGGATCACAATTTAGATAAACTCTTAGGTTGATAGGGGCTTCAACAAGTAAACATGGGAGGGATTTTAGGAGCTTAAAAAATATTAATTATTTACTTTTCAATGACCCATTCCAAAACCCCACGGGGTTTTAGCCCACTAACTGGGGTTACAAACTTTAAACATGAATATCTCCCAAACCATAAAGAATTACGTGGCGTGCCATATATCAATGGAAACATATCAACAAGTAGAAACCATCAAAAGCATTATTGACCTAGAATATAGTAATTTGTTAGGTCAAAATTCCCATGAAATATTGGGGTATCCCCTAGTGCTGCTTGGGTTGACATCAATGACAACCACTGATCAACATGGGTTGTCCCAAATAATGGCTCCTTTATATTTTTGCAATACTTTAACGAGGTTTTGCTATTGGTCACTATCGAAACTGCCATTGATATTTAAAATTTTACATGGCTCGATTTCAATTGGCATGCTATTACAAATAGTAGTTGTGGGTATGTGTCGATCATCAGTATCCACTATAGGGTCTTCTTGTGCTTCATTGATCACACCATCTTCAGTTTGATATTTAAATTCGAGTGCTTCAACTATTTTCAATGGTGAAGGAATGATTTTTTCCCATTATGTATGTGGTTGTTTTTGAACATTTACAGAGGAAAGACTTGGTTTGGCATAGGGATATATAACAATATTCTTTATGGCATCTCCTCTAGCAATGGTCATGTTGCCTGTTCAACAGCCTATGTAAGCATCAATCGTCGCTAACCAAGGTCGTCCCAATATCAAGGGATGTCTGTCTAATCTACTCTTTGGGTTAATAACTAAAACATTTGTTGGGCATTCCCATGAGTCGATAGAAACTAGGATATCTTGTAATGTACGTTCTAGTTTAACAAAAGATCGATTAGCAAGTTCCAACAAGGTAGAGGTGGATTCCAAGGCTGTTATACCCACTTTTTCGTAGGTCTCTGTAGTTAAAATGTTAATAGCTGCCCCCAAATCAACTAATGTGTTAGAAAAGGAGTAGCCATAGATCTGGACTGTGACAATGGGGTTTCCTGGATCCTCATATTTTATTGGTGTTTCTTTACCCAAAAGTAAATCTGACAGTGTCCCTACTATATGAACAATTGGTAAAGTCTTTGCTTTCCTCACATGTTTTCTTACACACAATTCTTTAATTGTTTTAGCATAGATAGGTATGTCTTGTATAGTCTGCAGGAGAGGAATTTTAATGCAAATATTTTTTAATTCCCCTATGAGATCAAAATCTGAAGAGAAAATTATCTTGGATATTACAAGTCTCTCAGGGAATGGGGGAGAGAAAATAAGATTTTCGGGATCTTTTTGGTCGACTGTGTCCCTCCCCTGTTCTATCATTTTTTTAGTAACAATTGATTGTTTAGGTACTGTTGGAATTTTAGACTCAATTTGTGACAGGGAAATATCTTCTTTAGGTGAAATAACGTGTTGTGAAACCAACTCCAAAAATAGAAGATAAGAGAGATCAATGCCTTAGAAATCAACCACTTTTAGGGGGAAACCTCCAGTACATTACATAAATGAAAAATTCTTGGATGATACAAATGACAAAACCTCCTTTCTATATATAGGAGTCCATGGGGCCACAATGCAATCCTAGTGGGGTCACAATGTAATCCTAGCCAACCTAACAATAATAATGTAAGGGCACAATAATAATAATACGGGGGTTACAGGGTTACAACAATAAAAATAAGCGGGCCTATACTAACATAATAACAGACTACACTAGTAATATAGGGACCTAACATGCCCCTGTCCTTCAAACAAGTGTTGTCCTCAACACTTGATTATTTCTTGATGCTTCTATATAAAATTCTCATTCTCCCATGTGGAGTATTCTACGGGAAAGTTCTTCCAGTTGTTGAGATACTCTGAAATTGATCATACTTATTGAGTTCTTGTTTCTATGAGGGCTTCCGAACTTATTTCGATGTGATGTTGATCTTCCTGTTGTTTCATTTGATTCTGCACCAAAGTTAGGTTATCCTTTGAGAGTTGGAGAACTTGTTGTTGATGCTCGATGTGATCTTCCACTAATTTTCCATCCATATTATATTTTATTTGATCCTTAAAACCATCCAACTTAGCCTCCATTTTTTCTTTTAAATCATGTATGTCATCTTCAGTTTCTCTTCGTAAGATCGAAATTTGTTGCACTTGGTACCATAGTTTTGATATCTCATACTACAATTCTTCCTCTTCAGGCATCATAGTATAGATTTCTGAGGGCTTAATGGGTATGGAATTATTTTTAGGTGACATATTAGAACCCAATATTGATATCTATGCTTCAATATGCCCTTGGAATCACTTCAAACTAATTTTTCACACAAGACCTATGCAATTCGAAAAAACAAATACACACCTTTTTCTTGCTTTTGAGGAGCTCGATATTGAAACCGAAGTATCTCTATGATTTAAGATCTTCAATATCTGAAATTTTTCTCTGAGGTAGCCCTCTGAATCCTCTTTCGAATGCCACAGGTCTGACCTGATTTGGATTCTTCAAGACAAATTTATGTCTAATCTTTCACAATGACCTAATTTTGCACTGGTTCAGTAGAGCAAACTTGTACGACTTACCACGTGTCACTATTTCCTTCGGCTCTGAAATTGATAGACAAAAAACTAAAGTCTTTGCACTTGCGGTCACTTCTTACAACACTCTAATCTGATGCTCAAAGAGAGAGAGTTATGAATATTTTCCCACGATCACCTCTTTGAGATGAAATTCGAGAGCCTAAAAAAGCCCTAACTTCCACATACCATATCTCTAGAAATATTGCGAACCAAGCTCTGAAATGAGTTCGGCCTCATGCTCTAAAAATTTCATCTTCTGAACCTTCGTAGAAAAACAATTATAGTGAAAATTCCATGATGACCTGTTTAGGTGAAATTGAGGACCCTGCAAAATGCCCTAACGTCCACAGATCATATCTCCGAAAATATTGTGAACCAAGCTCTAAAATTTTGTGAAGATGTTCCTCATGGACTACTAGTAGAAATGCCATGATGACCTATTTGGAGTAGTGAAACCCTAGAATCCAAAGCTCTGATACAAAATTTTGTGAGACCAACTCCAAAAATAGAAGAGAAGAGAGATCAACACCTTAGAAATTAGCCACTTCGAGGGGGCAACCTCAAATACATTGCATAAATGAAAAATTCTTGGATGATACAAATGAAAAAACCTCATTTCTATATATAGGAGGCCATGGGGCCACAATGTAATCCTAGCCAACCTAACAATAATAATGTAAGGGCAAAATAATAACAATATGGGGGTTACAAGGTTACAAAATAACAAAAGGGGGCCTATACTAACATAATAAGAGACTACACTAGTAATATAGGGACCTAACATAACATGCCCTGATCTCAGCCTAAGTTCATTTCATTCCTTTTATTCAATTTTGGAGTTTGTTTTCTCAACAATCTGGATCAGCTGAACTGGTATTTTATTAGGATTAGGATTTGGTTGAGCTATAAGTTGAGGGCGTATAATAGGCTGAAGATTTTATTGTATTGGGTATGGAGCTAGTAATGTGGGTTGAGTTTGAGCCCCTGTTCCCATAGGTAAATTTGTCATTACCAGGGGTCACTGCTAGTTTTGAGACCAATTCATATTTTCCGAGGTGGAGGCAGGCCACTAGGACCAATATGGATTGTTTTACCAGTATGGAGGAGAGAAAGGAAAACTTGGCCAACCATTACTTAGAGAGGATTGAGTTAGCCAAGGGGGCATGGAAAATGATTTGGATCGCCAAGAAGAAAAAGGTGATTGGATATGCCATGCTGTTACAGAGTTCTATTGATTAAATTATGAAGAAGGAAAGAACAGAGATGGGTCTTGTGACATACCTGGTTGGGCTTGCCAATGTTGATGTTGATTCATTAGATACACCAGTTCTATTTCTTCTTTTGCTTCTTTTAAAACTAATTTCAACCCTGGAAGTGAAGGTCACTGTTCAATGGCATGGTCCTTGGGTATAGATAGCACATGTTTGGACCATGTCTAATGGACACTCTCGCTGGCTATGATTTTTCTGACAACGTGGACAAAAATAGACAAGTTTTTTTTCTGCTAAAGCTTGCTTTTTCTTGGCTTGTAGGACATGTTTCTATGTTGTAAAGGTACCCAAGATATTGGTTTTGAAATCTTCCAGGAGATTATCAAATTTTGTTGTGGTTACGTTGCCACCTGACTATTTGTAATTCCTAATAACTAAATCCTGTCCAGCTGGCATATTCCGCGTACTACCTCAAGAGGACCCGATACACAATGCAATAATGTCATCATAATATTCTTGATAAATGTCTCCTTTTCCCATTATATAAAGTGTTTCTACCCATTATTCTTTCATTCCTTTAATCATTGTCTATTTTAGGATATCTTTAGGCAGTGTAGTATATGGATATCTCTGGAAATTATATTGAAATCGTTCAACATATTCTTCCAATGTCTTATTGTCTTTTGCAGTCATGTTGAAGATTTCATCTTTTAGTTCTCGAGTCCGACAATAATCTTGGTATTTATTAAGAAAATAGTTTTTCATCTGATCCCAACTATTAATGGTTCCCCCACCGAGCCCCATAAACCAGAGTAGAGTTGCCCCCTTCAATGTAGAGGGGAATAGTTTCAATTTTTTATGCTTAGTGGTGTAGTCATATCCTATACACAAAATATCAAATTCAAATAAAAATGCACCTGAATATTATGAGGTCAGTCCATGGAAGGTGGGGATGTTTTTTAATTGGATAGCTTTCATAGCGGCATTTTCAGCCGAATAAAAAATGGGATACTCCAATGTTGATGTTTGTATTTGGTTTTGGTTATGCGCCATCTGATCAAAGATGTGCCAATAACCTTCAGGAATTTCCTAGTCTCGGAGAATGATTTGAGTGGAATTAGGAGGTGAATTTGGAGGAGGCCTTACAGCAATACCTCTATCTCAACCACTATTTCAGGAGATCCAGGCTCTGGAGTTTTTATCTTTACCACACTACTGGTTTCTCCCTCTCCTTGAAAATTGCAAGAATCTCATGAAGGGTTAGGACTCAAATGTTCTATATTCTAAAAGCTCCATTCAGACCCTTCTGTTTTGCTATGAAATTCGGCGTGGGCTGCAGATGGAGAGGCTGCTACCTAAGGGATTGTAGTAGAACTCTTTTCAGAAATGTTTTTGGGTCCTAGACATGCCTAGGATCCAAATTTCCTTATGATTTCATCTATGAATGTTGTTCTGCGAAGGAGCACTGATCCCTTGGGTTTTGTGGATTCATGTGGGGGGTTTCGATCTAATTCTTTCTTTTTCTTCCTAGTCTTTCATTAAAAAAAAAAAAAAAACACCTTTCCTATTTAACCTCTGCACAATTGCTGAGAAGTAGGCTGGAGAGAAAGCATTTTCCTAGCTATTATATAGGTTCTTGCCTCTTGTTTTCAATACCCAATTCTTTTACAGAAAAAGGAAAAACAAAAGACATCACTTCTAAACACTCTCCCCAGGAACGATGCCAAAATGTTGGGTCAAGAAGGTGATGGTTAAAGGTAACCTTAATGCTTCACATTAATCATCAACCCAGGGAAAGTATTTTTATTTCAAGAGCATAAGAAAAATATATGTGAGTGACATTAGAGGTCAATTACTGTATATCGTTTTAAGAAATATTATCTAATTCTCGAAGTTCAATCAACCAACTCAAAAGTAAACTGTGAAATACCTCAAATAAATCAAAGGAATAAACTCTAATCTAAACCTATGCATAAGTAAATACTCAATGCTGAAATAAATGAGATTTTGCAATTGAACAACACGCTTAATGAATTGAACAAAAATATTGATGAAGTGAACAACAATCTTAATGAATTGAACAGCAATCAATTATTTAACATTTTTCAATGGAATTGTCTATAACTCAACTAATAACAACATCCATAATTGAACAAAAAACCATACATTCACATTTGTGATGGAAAAAATTAAGAAATAACCATATGCATATTTGAACAACAACTACTTAACCACGCTGAAATCAATCTAATGAATGTAAAGATGTCACTCAGCAATTAAGGAACATCAACGATAAATTCAACCTATTTGAAAAGGAAATTGTAACACATCACACTTGTGATTAATGAATCAAATGGTAATTCTACAAAGCGCAAATAATAAAAAAAATTCAAGAATAAGGAAATAAAAATATAACACAAAATAGCGAGAGAACTCCTAGGGACCGGGCCCGAAGCCTCTAGAATTATTTTGCCAAGAAATACTCTGAATCATCTTATAACGAAAACACCAACTTATTCATTAATCAATGGAATAGTACATCATCACGAGTTTGAAGAGTCTGCCTGAATAAGTTTATTACAGAGAATTATAATACATGAAAAACTCCCTGCTTTCTTTCACTTACATCCTTTTATAACTTAAAGGAGAAACAACACAAAATAACGAATCCTCAGGATCAGGAGATCCTGAGGCTTCGCAACCATCAATCAAATGCTTCAAGAATATGTGTGCCTCTTCATCTTTTGCTGATTCATAGGAACCGACGTTATTCCATTTACTTTTCTTGACTGCTATTGTTTGGTTGTTTTGGTCAGCAGATGGTTTCTTTCGATTACTTATCAATGAAGACAAAAAAATTTAGTTTTCTTACTATTAAACACACGGTTTATTAAGAATTCGTTTTACCCTACTTTTACATTATTCTCCTTTGATTTATTTCTAAAATGAAGGAAAACATATAAAACTTAATAATAAATCATGCTAAAGATAGGGGTAAAATGTACCTTTTCCTCGACCCAATAACTACGAAAAATCTGCACAGAACTCGAAATTGGATTGTGTCACCTTGGCTGGCCTCTGCGTGAGCAGAATAGATCATCGCAACCTTTGCACAACAAATTTTTAGCGCATGATACTCCTACATCCCTCTGGAAGGGACCGTGTTATCTCTGTGTCACCTAGTTGGGACTGCGTCAGCCCCTACATAGCCTCTATTGGGACTGCATCCTCCTGGTGCTCCGCTAACCTCTTTGGATCTCTACTGCTTTAGTTTCTCTCTGCTAAAAAAGTTTCTTCAGCCAAATTTTCCAGAGATTTAGCTTGATATTGAATGCTCTCTGTAGAAAAATTTTCTCTAGCGAATTTTTCTGGAGATTCATCTTGATTTGTAATGTTGCTAACCATTGATTTACTTCTCCTAATTTCTTAATTGTACAAGTTATTAATATGAATATTCAGAAAAAAAATGAAGTAAACACAAGTAACAACCTACACATACAGATCATTTATTGAATAGCACGCTCTTATGAAAAAGGGACACATTTTTTTCACACAAATGTCCCCGAAAAAACTGAATGCGGGAAAATCGGTGCAAATAACTCTATAGGTGTTTGTTATGAAGAATATTTTGAATACAACAATTTAACGGCACCATACATCATTGAACCTAAAAATAAAATCATATCAGCTATACCTCTTTCTATTGGAGACAAAAAATATGGTTGATTCACACCCTCAAACGGGATTTTCAGAACTTGGGCCCTCTCTAGCCCACCAGGATCCCTAGTGCTACTCCTTAGCCCTCTGTGTCAGCCTCTGCGCTTCTCTAGAAGGGTCTCTATTATCGCTGAAGGACTTACGCTGCCCCTTTTTTGCCCTAACTGGGCCTGTGTCAAACTTGCTTGGCTCCTGTTGCCTCCGTGTGGTCTCTGTTGGACTGTGTGGCTTTGGCTTGCCTTTGCACTTCTCGGTATGTTTCCTCTCTGTCGTTTTTGTACTCTTGTCCTGGGATCAGATCATCCTAGAGTTGGGTTACTGAAGGATCCTGCCACGTCCATTTGTAGTTTTTCTACATATCAATGTCGCCCCACTTCCATGGCTCATGAGCACTCATGGTTGCATCATCATCACTCCCATCGTCTCCCTTACCTGCTGCAACCTTGGAACTAGAAGCTTCCTTGTCCTTCTTAATTAGAGGATGATTGGTGGTGAAGTGTCCAGGCTCCAAGTTCAAAAAATCAGAAACATTTGATTGTTGATAGATCACACTTATTTTTCCCTTGCTTCCTCCTTTCCTTCGATGCAAGGTATGCATTCTCATCCTCTTATTTATTTACTTTGACCATCCAACTATTTTTGCCTTGTATCCTACTAATCCTTCTAATTTCCTCTTGTTGGAGGATTTCCCACATATCCGCACAAGATCATAACAATGCCCTACCTAAGGTTCCTTGGACAAACATTTCCCATTCCTCGGTAACTTTATTCACAAAAATCCTCACCACGAGCCCCTCATCCAGATTCTTACCCATGGATATCAATTGATCTCAGATAGTCTGAAGCCTGAAGAGGAAGGGATCTATCTCCTTGCCCTTCTCCATATGGAACAATCACATCTGATTCTCTAGAATAATTCTTCTTTGGACTGAGCCTCCCTAATACATCGTGTCCAAGGCTACCCACATTTCATTTGTCATGTTCTTCCCTGAAAAATGTGGCATGACATGGTCTTTGACTCCATCCATGGTCAAACTCTTTGGTCATGCTTGATTCTCCCTATACTTCTTTAAAGGATATGCATCGTTTGGCACAACTAGGACCCTCTGTGCACTGTCCTTCATGTTGTACTCATCCAGGACTATCAGGATCCTGGCCCTCCAAATAGAAAAGTTGGACATGCCATCCAACCTATCGAAATATCTCAATCCATGAATCACCATTTTTCTCGAATCTATCAGAAAAAATACTCCTCTCCCTATTTATGCTGCAACACTCAACAAAAATACTTGGATCTGGGTATATTAGCGGCTATAAACCCTCTATAGTAGTTTCTCTCTGCGAAAGATAATTTCCCTCCCAGAAATCCTTAGCCAAAAACAATTGAATATTTCTCTACGATCACCCTCCTAATCAAATATCAAATCTGTTTGGTGCAGATCTGCTGAGAAATTGTTCTCTTCCTGCTCTTTGTCAACTTAGCTAGGCACAATTCTGAACCGATAGAATCTCCGCTACACCAGCATTTTTTGAAGATCTAAAGCTCTACTTTTGTACTACGGAAAATCTTCACAACACTCAAAACTAGACTACGTCACCTTGGTTGGCACATGCACGACTAGGATACCTCATTTCAGCCTTTTCTTAGTGCAGGCTACTCCTGCGTCCCTTTAGAAGGCACTTCACTATCTCTGCGTCAACCAACTAGGACTGCGTTAACCCCTACGCATCCTCTGCAGGGACTGTGTTCTCCTGATGTTGCGTTTCCCTCTTTGGATCTCTGCTAATTCATCTACTCTCTGCATCAAAAATTTCTTCAGCTTATTTTGTTGGATATTAATCTTGATCTACAATGCTCTGATACCATGTGAAAATTTTTTCATCTAAGAAACCCTACTGCTAACCATTGATTTACTTCTCCTACTTGATTAATCATATAAGTTATTAATTTGAATATTAATAAAAATAGCGAAGTAAACACAAATAGAAGCCTACAGATACAGATAATTTACTGAATAGCACACTCATATGACAATGTGACACACAGATTTTTCGAACAAGTGTCCCCGAAAAAACACAATGCAGGAAAACCGGTGCAACTAGCTCTGGAGGGTTTTATTATTAATAATATTCGGGATACAATAATTTATGGGCACCAGACATTGTTTTCCCTATAGAGAAAATCACAACGGTTATGCCTCTTTCTCTCAGAGACAAAAAATATGGGTGATTCACACCCTCAAATGGGAATTACGGAACTCAATCCCATTCTGGCCCACTAGAAAACTGAACGCTATTCCTTAGCCCTCTGCGTTAGCCTTCCTAGCCTGCATCAGCCTCTACGTTGCTCTTGAATGGCCTGCGTTACACCTGAAGGACTAGCGCTACCCCTGCATTGCCCTGACTGGGCCTGTGTTAGGCCTGCATGGCTCCTGCTGTTACACCATTTTTTTGGTCATCTAACCTATTATTATTAGATGAACCCAAGTACACCATGTAAGACCAATTTTACCCTAAGTAAAATGCTTTCACCATATAAAATAACTCATTTGGTCATATTTAACCAAAAACAAGGAAATTAATTAAATAAATCCTTATTTGTTTAATTATTTCCTAAGAACAAGTTATTTAAATCATTATTTAAATAATATTCTTAGTTAAATTTGACTAAATCATCCATAAATAATTAAATAAACCATTATTTATTTAATTATATTCCCATCATTCCCCTAAAATGATAAATAAATCATTTATTTATTTATTATTTATAAATAAAAGAATTGACCCAAGTCAAGAATCCTTTTCCCTCCAACAAATATAATAAAATATTCCTAAAAGGTGCTTCTAGAATTCGATTAATAATATTTTATTCATGCACCGAGTTCTAGACCGCCCCAATATTTTGTTATAAATAGGGGGGTTTTCCCCATTCATTAGTCGCCTTCATTGCATTAGATCACTCTGGATCTTCTCTTGGTCACCATTTTCCATTTTACTTTGTGAACTCCCATTGAGTTCTATGTTTGCTTTTCCACATCCATAAGAGAGAGAAATGCTAGATCTGAAACACTGAGGACTTCCAAGAACCCATCCCACTGAGGAGAACTGGAAAACACCTTTCTTGTTATCCTCTCAAGTGCCCCATTCTTTAATATAATACAAAATTCTTTCATATACATTCTTCTTGTCTTGTCCATTGGATCTATGGAGCTATGTTATATTTTATCTTCTTTATGTCTTTTTGTGCTTAGATTTGAATTTGTGCAGCAAACTTAAAGATATTTTGCAGCCATAATTGATGTTAGGGCTATTTGTTATGCGTAGCTAAAGTGATCTTTTACGACGAAAGAATCATACTAACACCTGCTCCGTCTGCGTGGCTCTATCTTTCCTCTGTGATGCTAGGTATGCTGCATCTCTACTGATGTTTTACTCTTGGCCTAGGATTAGATTATTCCCTTGTTAATGCTTCCCCTTGCTGCATTTCAAACTCTTCCTGAAATTCTTAGCAAACCACGCCCTAAAATTTCTGCTAAGCTTCAGTGCTCTACCAATGTGTGTGTTCTCCAACTGACCTCGAGCCTTTCTCTTATAATTTTCTCGTTGGAAAACCAAAGATCGTGATATAATATTTAATCGATAGCTAAGATTAGAATTTTATTGATCCATGTCACTTAAGTCATTCTCATCACATGTTTAATTTAATTCACTTTAATATTTTAATTTTCCTAAGTTAAACTTAGGGTCCTTAATTATAAAGATTAATTATTTGAATATCTATTAAACCCAATGGAATTATTACAAACAATTTCTGGGTCTTGGAGCTCTCATGTAATCCAACTCCTCCACAAAATTTGGGAGTTAGAGCACATCTGATGCTACCCCAAAACCTCAACGCTCCCTTTTAGAGAGGAGTGTGCTCTAGCAATACATCAACCCGGAATTACTCCTATGATTTCTGGCACTAGTCTCTACGTTGATGCTTAGTATTCTATCTCCCCATCACTATGCTGCTTCTACTCTTTGTACTGGCGCCCATGACTCTACCGCAGTCACTGCAACATTCGTATCGCATCTCCCTCTCAAATTCCTGGATCGTGCTACAAATTGCTACACTACAACTCAGTTGCTGAGAAGTGAGCAACTAAAGGATCCCTACCCAATAACATACAAGTCAGCTGGGCTACATCTCATCACTGAAGCTCCTTAGGGTGCGACTTTACACTTTCCTCTTGAAGCCACTGCGTTGTTGCAGGTCTGCACTGTGTAAGAATGCCTCCTCTGTGTTGTTGCTTCTATGCTATTGATGCCTCTGCACTGCGTTGCTCCTTCTACAATGTCCCAGCCTTTACCTCTGCTTCACTGTGATCCTCTGTACCCATTGCTCTATTGAAGTACAACAAGAAATTGCAACACTTACACTAGTGTGGGACCAATATGTCCAAGCACCACCTACACTAGTGTGGGCTAAATTTGGTGCAATGTCTATTTTAATTTTCCCCTAATTAAAATGGACAATAAAATGTAATCTTATCTCATGATCACTTGTAATAGTTAACTGAGTGTGATAAACTCAATTAGCTCATGTATTTCGAATTGAGGGTGGTTGGTGACGCATGCAGAGTAATTCTATTAGTTATGGAGTTTGAATTGCAGTTGGTGCATTATTTTAATGCATGTGTAATTAGTTAACTCAGTTAAGTGAGTTAGAGCCAGTTGAACTAGTTGTAACTATTTGTTGCACTAGTGAGAGATCAAGTGAGTTAAATATTATTTAATTCACAATTAGTGATCTACTATGCAATTGATGATTTACTATTATTAGCTACATGCCTATCAGTTCCAATGGAGATCCAGTTGAGACAAAGGTGAAGGGGAGGTTAAATATCAGTTATGTGATTAGTATGTTGCTTGCATGCAACCGAACATCCATTGGAGTTCCCATGATCCTTGCACAGTTTAGGAAGGCCAAAATTCCTAAATAATAGGGATTGCATTCATCACGAATTGCACAAGCAAGGAAGGTTGTTTAGAGGCAGATAAGTAGCTAAGTGTTGGTCAATTTTGTCCAGGACAGTGTGAGACAGTTAGCAGAGTGCATGAGACTCTTGTGATAAGAGTGCACTGTAATTGTTTCATGATTCACGGTTAATATAAAATAGAATATAGAGGGGTTTTGAGCATCAAGCTTTCCCTAAGAAATTATCTGTGTTATGGTTTGATTTGATTCTTTCTTTGCTTCATGTGGTTGGCGATTGTTTTTAATTTCCATAATTGATTTGTAGAAGCGATTCAATATCTAGATTTAGTACATTGTTAGATCTAATTAAATCCATTGATATAAATATGTTTTTATAATTTCTACATGGTTTCAAAGCATAGGAAATCACTATAATGGAGGAGAAGTTGAGTTTGTGACTTAATAGAATTCACATTTGCAGAAGACACTCTTGGTGCTATAGGTGATTCAGGATCGAAATGGCTTTCAATGGCTTGAGATTGGAGTATGCACTCGAGGGAAGCTCTAACTATATTTCTTGGAAAGATAGGATGGAGGTACTACTGGAGGAAAATGGGTTGAAATATTTCATTGACAATGATGTTCACAAACCGGATGTGACATACGCTGCAAATCTTGATGCCTGGCAAAAGAAGATTGCAAAGGCGAGGAGGATATTACTAGGGGGAGTACGAGACCACATTGTCTCAAGTCTCCATGGCAAAGTGAAACCATATGCAATGTGGAAAGCTTTGATAGATCTATTTTAGAGCAACAGTGGTCATAGAAAATTGGCACTGAAGGATAAACTTAGGAAGATCAAAATGGAGAAAGGTGAAACCATGCTGAAATATTTAAGAAGGTTTGTCCAATGACAAGATGAGATTGGGAGCATTGGCATTATTGTCACTTATGATGATTTGGTGAGCCTAGATATTTCAAGATGTATGAATAGTTGGCAAGTTATCAAGACTCTATCAATGAAAAGGAAAAGCTGCCAGATTGGTAACGACTTTGGTATGATTTGGTGAAAGAATAATTCAGGCGAAATATGAGAGATGGATCTTCATCTAAGAATGAATATGAAGAAGATTATTATTTGGATAACAAGCTGAATAAGGGGAAAGGAAATAAATTACATTCCAAATCTGAGTCCGATAAAGATGGCAAGAAGCACAACCTGTCCAGAGTGAAATATTTTCACTGTCACAAGCATGGACATTATGCCATTAATTTTCCACAAAAGAAGAAGAACAAGAAGGGTTTAGGATCTGAAGCTGGTGAGGCTTTGGCCTCGAAATTTGAGCTTGACTTCTCACTCATTGCATGCATGGTATCAAGTGAAATGGGATTGGTGTGGTACTTGGATAGTGGTGCTTCCTTTCACATGACGAGAGACGAAGAAATTTTCAGTAGCTTGGAGGAGAAGGACCTCCATATGCATACACAAATTGGTGATGAAGGGTAGTATAGTGCTACTGGTATTGGTACCATTACCTTCCATTGACAGTTAGGTAAAACCTTGCAAATAAAATATGTAATGCATGTAGCAGGCTTGAAGAAAAATTTAGTCTCAGTTGCAATGTTGGAGGATAGAGGGTATGATGTTCTTTTAAGCTAAGGAAAATATTTCCTGTGACACAAAACAACAGGACAAGCCAAGAATATTTGGATTCGAGTTAAGAATCTCTATAAAATTGATGTATATGGATGTGCAACATTGCTGGGCAAGGTCGACAAAGTGGTGAGCTAGGATTAGTGTGAGTGATGGCATAGGAGATTGGTCCATCTTCACCACAGAGCATTGAAGGTCATGGAGTAGATTTCTGCGGGTCTTCCCAAGGGTACACTTGTGCAGTCAGACACATGCAAAGGATGTACTATGGGCAAGTATGCAAAGGCCACTTTTCATGAGAAGGATAACTGAGCCTCAGAGATCCTTGAGAGAGTTCACCTAGAGGTGTGTGGACCATTATCTACTACTTCGACAACAAATCATAAGTACTATGTGATATTTATTGATGACTTTTATTGAAAGTGTTGGATCTACTTCATGCAGAAGAAAGATTAGACGTTATCAAAGTTTCTTGAGTTCAAAGCATTGGTGGAGAAAGACACGGGGAATCATGTGAAGGCTCTTAGGAGTGAAAATGGTGGTGAGTACATCTCTAATGAATTCAAGAACTTCTGTAGCAAAGAAGGAGTTTGGAGAGAATTGATTGCGCCTCATAACCCAAAACAGAATTTGGTCGAAAAAGAAAGAATAGAATAATTGCAGGTGTAACAAGAGCGATGTTGCATTATCATGGCCTAACATTGCATCTATGGGAAGATGCATGCAACACAATGGTATTTGTGCAGAACTGTTGTCCTCATCGGATACTTGGCATGAGTATGCCAGAAGAGGATTTTATTAGTAAGAAACCTGATGTTTCACATTTTAAGATTTTTGGCTCATCTGTTTATGTGCATGTGACCAAAGACATCAGGAAGAAGCTGGAACCAACAACTGAGATTGGTATATTTTTGGGGTACACTGAAACTCCCCAAAACTATCGGGTGTATTTTCCAAATAGTAGAATGACTGTTGTGTGATGGGATATAAAATTTGATGAGGAGAAATGCATGTGATTGTCCCTTAAGAGGGAGCTGGATTTGCATGTAGAGGAGGAACTATTTGTTCCAAATAATGAACCTCAAGATGTGGAGAAACCACATGCGGAGGATCATGGACTGGCAGAAAACACTCATGCAGAGCCATCCACCAGAAATGGTACAAGGCACACCACGGAAGCTGATAGATTGAGACTTAATGCAACAGAGAATGTAGGAGCCCCTACTTCACTGTGCAGACAGAGATATTCTCTAGACATGTTTACTGAATAGATGGCTCTTATGAGCAAGTGTATTGTGAAAGAACCATCTTCCTTTCAGGAAGAAGTTCAACAACCAATTTGGGTTGATGCTATGGTAGTGGAGTATGACTCCATCGTTAAGAACAATACATGGGAGATTGTCTCAAGACTAGTCGGCAAATCAATGGTTAGATCTAGATGGATCTATAAGGTGAAGCAAGCTGCTGATGGGAGTGTGGAGAAGTACAAGGCCATATTTGTGGCCCAAGGATTATAACAAGTTGAGGGGATCGATTATGATGAGACTTTTGCACCAATCATGAGGTACTCTTCCATTATATCTATCCTTTCACTCTCAATGTAGATGGGGTGGCACATTCATCAAATGGATGTGAAAACATTATTTCTCAATGGATTTATTGAGGAAAAAGTGTACATAGAATAGCCATAAGGTCTCGATATCTTTGACAATGAGTTTCATGTGTGTCGACTCAAGAGAGCACTGTATGGGCTAAAGCAAGCACCTCATTCTTGGTACACTCGGATTGAAAGCTATTTCACCGGGTTGGGCTTCACCAAAAGTGAAGCAGATGCAAACCTGTACCAAATTGTGGTTGATGGTAAGATATTCCTTATCGTAATTTATGTTGATGATCTAATTTTGACAGGTGATAAGCATTCGATACACTCATGCAAGGAGGATCTTGCAAGGGAGTTCGAAATGAAGGACATGGGACTCCTTCATTATTTCCCTAGTTTGGAAATATGGCAGTTTGATGGTGAAATTTTTGTTTCTAAAGGAAATTATGCTAGAGATATACTGGGTAAGTTTCACATGCAGATATTTAAACTCATGGAAACTCCTCTTCTAGGAAATTGGAGGAAAGAGGATGCTACTTCCAGAGAATTAGTGGATGTTATTGTCTACAGGCAGCTAGTAGGTTCACTGATGTACTTGGTGAACACTAGACCAAACATTTTCTACATAGTTAACCAACTAAGTCAAGCTATGGTTAAGCCGACCAAGCTCTTTTGGAAGGCGGGGAAGCATGTATTGAGATATCTCAGGGGAACTATAGAGTATTGATTATGTTACAAATATACAGAGGGAGTGAAGCTTCAAGCCTTCATAAATGCATATTGGGCAGGCAGTCCATCAAGCAAAAGGAGCACATCAAGAGGGATCTTCAACATAGGATCGACAAGAGTTTCTTGGTACAACAAGAAGTGGTGATCTGTGGCACTTAGTTCAGCCGAGGTAGAGTACATGGCAGCAATTCAAGCTGCATGTGAGGCCATCTAGATGAGAAATACCATGGTTGGTTTGTTCGATTCTTAGATGGATCAGAAAATGATACATTGTGATAACTATATTTGCATTAAACTCTCGATTAATCCTATGTTTCATGATAGGTTGAATTGCATATACATATGGTACCACCATCTAAAATATTATGTTCAGAGGCACATAATGTTACTTTAGTACATTCCCACAGAATATCAGGATGCAAATATTCTGACAAAGGTGCTCACCAGGAGAAAATTCGAATACCATGGAGGGAGGATTGTGGTGGAAGATAATCCCTTTCTTTTTGAGAGGGAGTGTTGAAGTCCAACAATAAATTGCAGCACCTACACTAGTGTGGGACCAATAGGTTCAAGCAGCACCAACACTAGTGTGGGCTAAATCTGGTGCAGTGTCTATTTTAATATTCCCTTAATTAAAATGGACGATAAAATGTAATCGTATCTCATGATTGCTTGTAATAGTTAACTAAGTGTTATAAACTTAGTTAACTCATGTATTTCAATTTGAGGGTGGTTGGGGAGGCATGCATAGTAATTCTATTAGTTATGGAGTTCGAATTGTAGTTGGTTCATTAGTTTAATGCATGTGTAATCAGTGAACTCAGTTAAGTGGGTTAGAGTCAGTTGAACTAGTTGTAATTGTTTGTTGCACTAGTGAGAGATCAAGTGAATGAAATATTATTTAATTTAAAATCAGTGACATACCATGCAACTTATGATTAACTATTATTGGCTACATGCATGTCAGTTCCAGTGGAGACCCAGCTGAGACAAAGGTGAAAGGGAGGTTAACTATCAGTTCTGTGATTAGTAGGTTGCTTGCATGCAACCAGGCATCCATTGGAGTGCCCATGATCCTTGCACAATTTAGGAAGGCCAAAATTCCTAAACATAGGGATTTCATTCATCGAGAATTGCACAAGCAAGGAAAGTTCTTTAGAGGATGAGAATTGGCTAAGTGTTGGTCAGTTTTGTCCAAGACAATGTGAGATAGTTAGCAGAGTTCAGGAGATTCTTGTGAGAAGAGTGCATTGTAATTGTTTCATGACTCCATGGTTAATATACAATAGAAGATAGAGGGGTATTGAGCTGCAAGATTTCCCCAGGAAATTATCTTTGTTGTTCTTTGATTTGATTATTTCTTTGCTTCATGTGATTGGTGATTTTGTTTCATTTCCATAATTGATTTGTAGAAGCGATTCACTATCTAGCTTTAGTACATTGTTAGATCAGATTGAATCCATTAATATACATATATTTGCATAAATTATACATGCTCTAGTCATTCCTGCTATTTTTTTAAGGCTCCCATAGCACAGATGTGATCTAAGAGTTGGGATTTTCAAGGATCTCGCCACCTTCATATGTAGCTTCACTACAGATCAATGTCGCCCCACTTCCGTGGCTCATGAGCACTCATGGCTACATCATCATCACTCCCATCATCTCCCTTAGCTTCCGCAACCTAGGAATTAGAATATTCCTTGTTATTCTTCCTTAGAGAACAATTGGTGGAGAAGTGTCCAAGTTCACCACATCATAAACATTTGATTGTTGATAGATCACGCTTATTTTTCCCTTGCTTCCTCCTATCCTTCTATGAAAGAGCTGCATTTGCCTCCTCTTATTTATTTATTTTGACCATCCTGTTGTTTCTGCCTTGTTTCTTGGTCATCCTTCTGATTTCCTCCTATCGGAGGATTGACTACATATCTTCTCAGGATTGTAACACTGCCCTGCCCAAGATGCTTTGGAAAAATGTTTCCCATTCCTTGGTGACTTCATTCAGGGCAGTCCTCACCAAGAGACCCTCATCTGGATTTGTACCCATGGAAATAAGTTGATCTTGGATAGTCTAAAGTCTAAAGAGGAAGGGATCTATCTCCTCACCCTTCTACATCTGGAACAACTACATTGGATTATCCCGAATAATTCTTCTATGGATAGAGCCTCCCTGATACATAATTTCCAAGGCTACCCACATTTAATTTTATGTTTTCTTCTCGAAAATATGTGGCATGACGTGGTATTTGACTCTGTCCAGGATCAAACACTTCTCTTGTGCTTGATTCTCCCCATACTTCTTTACATGATCTGCATCAATTGGCACAACTAGGACTCTATCTGCATGGACCTTAATTCCATAGTCATCCAAGACTATTAGGATCTTGGCCCTCTAGATATTGAAGTTGGACATGTTGTCCAACCTATCCTGATCTCTTAATCCATGAGTCACCATATTTTATCGAATCTATCAAAACATATACTCCTCTCCCTCTTTCTACCGCAACACTCAACATAAATACTTGTATCTAGGTTTCTTGGAGACTAGAAACCCTCTATAGTAGCTTCTCTCTCTAACAACTGATTTCCCTCCCAGAAATCCTCAGCCAAAAATAACTGAGCAGTTCTCTACAATCACCCTCCTGATCAAATCTCAGATTTTTTTGGCGCATAACTGCTAAGAAATTGTTCTCCTCTTGCTCTTTGTCAAATTATCTAGGCACGATTCTGAAATGACAGAATCTCCACCACACCAGCAACTGCTGAAGATCTAAAGCTTTGCTTTCGGACTACGAAAAATTTGTACAACACTCTAAAATGGATTGTGTCACCCTGACTGGCCTTTGCGTGCGCATAGTAGCACATCACATCCTTTTCACAGTGACTGTGCAGTGCAAGCTGCTCCCACGTCCCTTTGGAAAGCACTGTGCTATATTTGCATCACCCAGCTAGGACTGCATCAACCCGTACGTAGCCTCTATCGGGACTACACCCTCTTGATGCTACATTGCCTTTTCTGAATCCCTACTGCTTCAACTTCTCTCTGCAACAAAAATTTCTTTAGTCGATTTTACTGGAGATTGATGTTACTATGAGTCTTAATCACAACTGTATGAAAAAGGCTAACTTTAGCTGTGCATAGAAAACAACCCTAACAGCAAAGATGGCTGCCAATTTCTTTAGATCTACAATTAGTTGAGCAAGATAAATGTTGCAAAATCTAGATCTATGCAAAAAAAGACATTAAGTAGTAAATAAAAGCAAGAGTTGCTCCATGCATCCAATAGACAAGAGAAGAATATTTTTAAAGAATTTTTGTATTTTTTTACACCTGGGAAGGGAACATAGAAAGATGTTACCAGTCCCCCTCAATGGGATGGGTTCTCGTAAGTCCTCAGAACTTCAGATCTAAAATTTCTCTCTCTTGATGGTGTAGAAAACCCAGACAAAAAATGGAACTCAAAGGGTGCTGACAAGAAAAATGGTAGCAAAATATGACAATGATGGTGGATCAAAGTCAGACCAAAATTATAGATCCGGAATGACCTTTTAGCAACAAAAGGTAGTGAATGAATGGAAAAACCCTTCTATTTATAACAAAATATTGATTTAGTCTACATATTGGTGCATAATTAAAATATTATTAACCAAATCAAGATCCAAATTTTATGGAATATTTTATTATATTTGTTGGAGGGAAAAAGAATTTGACTTTAATCAAATCCCTTTATTTGTAAATAATAAATAAATAAATGATTTATGTATTATTTTAAGGATTTGGTTGAGTAATAATCAAATAAATAATGATTTATTTAATTATTTATAAATGATTTAGTCACATTTAACGAGGAATATTATTTAAATAAGGTTTAAATAATTATTCCTAGAAAATAATAAGATAAATAATGATTTATCTAACTAATTTTCCTGTTTTGGGTTAAATATGACCAGGAATATTAATTAAAGTATTGTTTAACTAATTATCCCTTAAGAAAAATCAAACAAATATGGATTTATTTAATATTTCCTCATGGGGTTTCCTGTTTATCCCATAAACAACTTAATAAATGTGGTTTACTAAGTTATTTTCATAGTAAAATCAATTTTAATTAGGGTAAAAATTGGTCTTACATGGTGTACTTTGATCCATCTAATAGTAACAGGTTAGATGACCAAAAATTGGTGTAACAATTCATCTTAATCTGCAATCCTCTGATATCATGTGAAAAATTATTCATCTAAGAAACCCTACTACTAACCATTGATTTACTTTTCCTGCATGATTAATCATACAAGTTATTAATCTGAATATTCAGAAAAACATCAAAGTAAACATAAATAGAAGCCTACACATACAGATCATTTATTGAATAGCATGCTGATATGGAAAAGTGGCACACAAATGTTTTGGACAAATATCCCCTGAAAAACCCAACACAGGAAAACCAATGTAGCTAGCTCTGGAGGGTTTTTTTATTAAGAAGATTCTAAATACAACAATTTCTGGGCACCAGAATTTTTTGGCCCTACAGAGAAAATTAGAGCAGATATACCTCTTTCTATTGGAGACCGAAAATATGGCCGATTCACAGCCTTAATCGGGATTTACAGAACTCCAACACTTTATGCCCTACCAAAAACCCCAACGCTACTCCTCGGCCCTCTGTGTCAGCGTTCCTGGCATGTGTCAGCCTCTGCTTTGCTCTAGAAGGGCCCATGTCACCCTTGTAGGGCTTACACTTCCATGATTGGGTCTGCGTCAACACTGAATGGCTCTTGCTTCCTCTGCACTACCTCTGTTGGACTACATAGCTCTGGATTGCCTCTTCGCTGCTCGTTATGCTGCATCTCCGTTAATGTTTTACTCTTAGCCTAGGATCAAATCATCCTCTTGCCAATACTACCCCTCGTTGCACTGTAAACTCTTCCTGAAATTCTTAGCAAACCACGCCCTATAATTTCAGCTTAGCTTCAGTGCTCCAAAAATTTGTGTGTTCTCCAACTGACCCGAAGCCCTTCTCTTATAATTTTCGCATCGGAAAACTAACGACCGTGATCTAATATCTAATTGAAGACTAATGTTATAATCCACTTGATCTACGTCACTTAAGTCATTGTCATCACATGTTTAAGTTAATTCACTTTAATCTTTCAATTTTCCTAAGTTATACTTAGGGTCCTTAATTAAAAATATTAATTATTTTAATATCTCTTAAACCTGGTGGAATTCTTCCTAACGATTTCTGGGTCTTGGAGATCTCATGTGCTCTAGGTCCTCCACAAAAGTTTGGAGCTACAACACATCCGATGCTACCCCAAAATGGCAACATTATTTTCATAAGTAATTAAATGTTGAGCCTCACATGAAAAAAAACATGTGTAATTTTTTTTTTTATCAAATTGAAAAATATATATATATATATATATATATATATATATATATATATATATATATATATATATATATATATATATATATATATATATATATATATATATATATATATATATATATATATATATATATATATATATATATATATATATATTATTTTAACTATGTGTGTGTGTGTGTTTATAAATGGAAATAAATAATTTCCTAAACAATGATACTTAATAGACATATAACACATTTTATTCTATCTCAAAGTTAAAATTTCCACTCAATTATAAAAAATATATATGAAAGATTATAAAGAAGATACAAAATCAAAAGAAAATAAATATAATTGATATTTAAATCAATTAATATATGAAATTTAGTTTGTATTGAATCATCAAATTCTGTAAGGATTCAAATTATTATTTATATAAAATACATAAATATAGAAACTATAAATAATTGAATGAATTTACCTAACAAATTTTCAAACCCAAGGTCACATTGAGTAAACCAAACATAGATGTTAAATATATAAATATAAAGCATTCCCTTCATCTCACCTTGCCTCCTAAACTATTTCAATGGTAAATTTTTGCATAAAAAATTCATTCATAAACCTTAGAATTTTTCATAAAACCTCCACAAGAATCATATATGTTCGTGGTTAGAAATATTGTCATGCTTTTCTAAATATTAGTTTTATAAAAAAATAGAGTAAGTAAATAAATGAAGACATGCAATGACTCAAAAAAGATTGCATTAGACCATAAATGATTTGACCATAGTTTGAATGGTTACTCACCCCTTTTTTACATGATATCTTTCCTAGTTGATAACCATTGATGTGCTAAAGAGAGAGTGAAAAAGTCCCATTATTTCAAGTTTTTTTGTTTTCATAGCCGGGATATCAATAAGAAATAAGCAATGACTTTTTGGGGATTTGAGGAATCTTAATATCCCCTTCTACATTTGTGGGTCTGTGAGATACCATAACATGCACACACAATATCCATTGAAACTAAACTCACCATGATATTCATAGGCCCGTTATCACAAATCATTTCATCTATTACTTCAATAGTTCTACTAGCCTTCACAAGCATCCATGCCTAATCCGAGATGCGGTAGTTGGCATACGATTCCAGAAAGTTGTCCAGAGCCATTCTTCCACTCATGATTTCCAATAACACAGTGCCAAAGCCATACACATTTGACAACAACAAAGAAAATATTAGATGTGATGACACACTTTTGTTACGGTCACGAGATTTTGTTAATTCGTTACCCATAAGAACTAGGGTTCTAGCTTTTGTTGACGGTAGAACATAATTTGGTGGAAATAATTTTTGAGAGTAATTATAGTGAGGGAATTTGTACAAATCTTAGGAGTGGCATGGAATTTGGCTAAAAGAATGATTCTTTCATTCTAATCTAATGAATGTGTCATGAAGGTGGAGATAATACCTTCAAAACATGAACTAATGGGACTAAGAGAAAGTGGTTTTTTTAATAATGTTAAAATATATTACAAATAACTCCAACAGAAGGGTCTATCACCACAAATACCTCCATCATGCGCAAACAATATTCGAACATTCTATAAGCTGATAATTTGGGACAAAGTAAAAAATGTAAAAATATTACTCTTTCAATTCATATAACATGATTTATAAGTGGAATTTGACCATCTCTAACTTGTTCTCAAAGTTATTCCATGCATAATGTTGGATATATCTACCTAAAATGACTTTGAAAAGCTATACCTACAACTGTGTTGGCTGTTGAAGTTCATTGTGGCATTATTCAATGTTAGCCGCTTCACTGATGACCTCCTCATGGACAACAAATCCATCTACAATAGTTCTATAAGAGACATCATACAATATAATAATGTGCTCTAATTCCCTATATATAAAGCCTATAGGTGTAAACCAATATAATGGTATCCTACTAGTAATGGATTGTTCTAATTGTAATAGCATGTGTGCCTCCAACTCTAAGTGTCCTCAATATGATTTGGACTATTGTGGGACTTTTTCATTTATTGCTTGTTATAATAAGGGAGTGATATCTATATGCTCCTAAAATATCCACAATGTGGCCTAACATTAGGTTGGATCCTATACCAATTTCTCCAAATACACCATCTTAAGTAACAAATCTAAAGGAATATGGGGTTAGGTTAAAATAGAGAAGTAGGTTCATGCAATGGAGTTATTGTTTCTTTATCTTAATCTCTTCCTTCCATCACTATGTCCTCCACCTATATAGGATCATTCAAACAATAACCCATACCCAAACACAAACAAGGATGTTTGGGTTTCTCACTATTACTAGCTCCTACCAAGATATCCCCATTCTACATCCTATTAGTATATAGTGTGACCCTAAACCACTTATTTGTGCTCATCCTTCTTTTACTATTGTTTCTTCTATAATCTCTCCAATGCTTTCTTTCTATACTTGAATTATTTCCATAATTATCAATTATTATAAATTTTATAGTGAATTTATTTGTTTGGATTCATTATGAGATCACAGTGATGAGATATTTAGGACTCACAAGTAACATGATTAAGATTTATCATTCCCATATGTTATGGAATAGTATGTTTTCAAATCCTATTCTAGAAAAGGCTGCAAAATCCTATTCTTTAAACTCATGTTGAAATTTGTTGACAAAATTTCCTTGAAAAATTCAAAGATAGAATGGGCTAGCACTACAAAACACATTAACAAAGTTACAAACCTAATGAGGACTATAACCTCAAAATGAGAAAATTATAGCCCAAAAAACTCTTATTTTTGCACAAAAGAACATGGAAAACACCCCAAAGATGAAATTTTTTTATTATTCCTTATCATTTATTCATTTAAACTTATTTTTCATGTTTAAATTACAAAAAAAAATAGTGACAAATTTAAAAACCAATTTTGTTTTGCAATAAACATGAAAAAACACCCCAAAACAAAAAGTATTGATACAACTTGATGTTGCATCATAACCTTTTTTTTTTCCTGGTTAAAATTATTCTTTTTTCATAAAATCTAAAATGTGTGTGCAATAAACATGAAAATCACCTAGAAATTGAAAAGTGTTGATGTTGCATCAACATTTTTTTGGGGGGAGGGGGTGGGTGGGGGAGGGGGTGGGTTCCAACATTTTTTAGCAATGACATTAAAAAAAAGATCACGACTCCGAAAAACCTTAAAATTATACTACTTTTTAATGGTAATATTAAATGTAAAATATCAAAACTCCAAAAAGCTAAAGATTTCAAAAAATTTCAACCATGGTGTTAAAGATAAACATAATGACTCTGGAAAAAATAAATAATTTGACATTTTTCAATGAGGACATTAAAGATAAAATATACGACTTTGAAAAACCTTAAAATTTCAACATTTTTTGGCCATGGAATTAAAACCAAATATCATGACTAAAAAAGACCATAAAAATGAATACTTAAATTAAAAAAAATCTAAGTTTTTTTTTTTTTTAGTCTTAGAGTGGTTAACCTCACACCCCTTTTCCAAGACCCTAGCCTAAGCTACTCTTAGCATGCTACAAAAAAATATTCTCACATTAGAGAAATTTTTAGGTCTAAAATGGGCCCCCTAACAAATATTAAAAAAATAATACTGGAAAGAAAAAAATAAGCTTAGATTACCTCATTAAGTTTTGGAGGGGGGGAAAAATTACTTTTTCAACTCATATTCTCAACTTATCTCCCTAAAATTTTACTTAAATTTCAAGTGAGGGCACTCATTGGATGCCAAATTAAATCTAGCATCCAATGAGTGCCAATTTTGCATACTTTTGATGGACCCTACTACACAAAAAAAGTGAAATACATGAAAAATGTGATTGCAATCACATTTTTGCATGTATTTCACATTTTTCTTGAAGTATGGTCCATTTAAAGTATGCAATCTAGGTACTCCTTGGAAACAAAATTAAATTTCACATCCAATGAGTGTTCTCGCTTGAAATTTGAGTAAAGTCGTAGGGAGATAAGTTGAAAATACAAGTTGAAAAAGTAGCTTTTTTTAATATTTTTTCCTTTTTACTCCAAAAACGATAAATCACCCCCCATTGTTTACATAATCATATTGGTTCTTATAAAGTTGAATTTTTTTATACATTTTTGTTTTGAGTCCCATTTTTTAACTCAAATTTTCTCTGATGAATAGATTTTATTAAGCATTGATTTTAAAGGGTTGTTGATTACTCAATAGTTTAGTGGCATGGAATTGAGATAATGTGAATAGAATTAAGTCCCAATCCCTAAATAACACTATATGAAAATGAAAAAGTATATTTTCGTTCGATGAATTTTAACTAGAGAAGAGAAGAGAGTCCTTTCCTTTTCAAGTGAAAAATAAAAACCTCACACTGTTAGGTCCCTATATTACTAGTATAGTACCTTATTGTTGTTAGTGTAGCCCCATTATTGTTATTGTTGTACCCCTATAACCCCCATAATGTTATTATTGTGCACTTACATTATTATTTTTAGGTCAGCTAGGATTACATTGTAACCCCATAGATTCCTATAAATAGAATGGAGGTTTTTTCATTTGTATCATCCAAGAATTGTTCATCTATGTATTATAAAGGAGGTTTCCCCCTCAAAGTGGCTGATTTCCAAGTTTTTCATCTCTCTTTTCTTCTATTTTTGGAGTTGGTTACATAACATTTGGTATCAGAGCTTTGGATTCTAGGGTTTCACTACTCCAAATAGGTCATCGTGGAATTTCCTCTATAATGATTTTTATATGAAGGTTCAGAAGCTGAGATGTTTACCACAAGAATTTGAAATCTTGAGGAATTTCATGTAAAAATTTCCGATCTTGGTTCGCAAATTTTTTGGATATATTATCTGTGGAAGTTAAGGTTTTTTTAGACTCCCAAATTTCATCTCAAATATGTGACCGTGGGAAAATAATCATAACTCTCTCTCTCTCTAAGCATCGGATTGGAATTATGTGAAAAGTGGCTGAAATTACATGGACTGTAGTTTCCTTTGTATCATGTTCAGAATCGAAGGAGGAAACCGTGATACATGGCATGCCATACAAGTTTGCTCTACTAAAATAGTCGATAATTAGGTCATTGTGGGAGATTGGGCATAAATTTGCCTTGAAAAATCAAAATTAGGTCAGACCCATAGCATTTGAAAGAATATTCAAAGGCCTGCTATAGAACCTAATTTTAAATATTGAAGATCTGAAATCATAGAGATAATTTAGTTTCAATATGGAGCTCCTCAAAAGCAAGAAAAATGTGTGTATTTTTTTTTTCAAATTGCATAAGCTTGTTTTAAAAATAAGTTTGAAGTGATTCCAAGGGCATATTGAAGGATAGATATTAGTATTGGGTTATAAAAATCCACCTAAAAGGAATTCAAGACCCATTAAACCCTCAGAATACTCTACTATGACTCATGAAGAGAAATAAGTGCAACATGATATATCAAAATTACAAGAGCAAGTGCACCAAATTTTTCTCTTGCAAAGAGCAACAAAAAATTAAATGGAAGTTTTGAAGAAAGGCATGGAAGCTAATATGGATGGTTTGAAGAAAGGTGTGGAAGCAAACATGGATGGTTTGAAGAATGTCATGGAAGCTAAGATGAATGACATGGAAGCTAATATATATGAAAAAATTAAAGACAAGATGTAAGACATGAAGAATGATCTAAAAGCATACATGGAAGGTTTGAAGGAAGGTTTTACAAAGTTGATACAAGAAATTATTCCTAATGGTGAAAATATAGTAGAGGAAACTCATGATGAGAACAAAATAAATGTTAATCATGATTTCATAAACTCTAATGTTGGATTGAAGACCAAATATATTCCAAAGATCGATATGAGGAAGTTTAATGGCAAGGATCCCATAACATGGATACTACAAATGGAGCAATATTTTGATCTCAATCATGTGCAAAACACACAAAAGGTACGCCTTGCAACTTTATATTAGAAAAATATACATTTGTATGGTATCTATGTCTTTTCTCCCATAAAAAAAAATTCACTTGATCAATTTTTACAGAGGAAATGATAGCACAGCATGAGGATACAAAGAGAAACACCTTCTTTAGCCAATTGATAAATCTCAAACAAAAGGGTTCAGTGGTGGAGCACATTGAGGACTTCCAAAAACTAAATATAAGGGTAGCTGATATTCCAGAGGAACACAAGATTGATGTCTTCATAGAGACTTTAAAGGATAACATCCAACATAAGGTTAGCCTTTGGGAACCTGCTTCATTGGAGAAGGCATTAAGGTTGGCAAGAAAAATTTAATGTAAAATTATGGCGACAAGGAAGCCTACCACTCACATCTATAAATATGGAAGTGTTGCTACTCCTAGACTTCCACAACCTTCAAGGTTGACACAACAAAAATTGGAAGAAAAAAAAGAAAAAGGGCTTTGCTACAGTTGCGACAGAAAATACATTAAAGGTCATAAGTGTGCTGAGAAGAAATTTTTTTACATAGATTGTGAAGAGGAGGAAGAAAATGAACAAGAAACTTTAAAAGAAGAGGATATACACCAAGGACCAACCCTAGAGAAAGAAGAAATGAGTTCGACCATATCCTGTAATGCATTGCTAGGAATTACAACTCCTAAAACTCTCAAGATAGAAGGAAATATCAAGAAGAAAAAGGTAATAGTGTTGATTGACTCAGGTAGTACCCATAATTGTATTCATTGTAAGGTAGCTAAGGAATTGAATTGCTTCCTATACCCAACACCAGAATTTGAAATGATGGTTGCAAATGGAGGAACTATAAATTGCTCTAGAAAATGCTATGACATCAAGCTAACTATGGGGGAATATGTATTGAATAATCCAATTATTTCCATTCCAATGGGAGTTGTTGATGCTGTTAGTTCCCAAATCCACCTTAGGCTGAAATAAGGCAGAAAAAGGACAACACCAAACCACGCTCAGCCTTGTAGCTAGCCCTACGAGGACAGGAGAGGGCTCTCTCCGGGTCAATCTCAATGAAAATATTCAAAGGGGCTTGAGATGACTAAAACAACAACTGATCTTAGGCTAGATAAACAAATAGGAGGGTTTGATTTGATTTTTTGGGATTTTGTTGGAAAAAAGGGGAAAGACAATTTTGGGCTTGGTGATGAGGCCAGATTCTTGCAGAGATCAAATTGGGGCAGGGTAGGCAATGAATTTGATGTCTTAAATAAAATGAATGGATTGAAAGACTTCTGAGGAGCTGAAGAGGGCAAGAAAGTGCAAGGATCCTCTCCAAACTGATGAAAACATTAAAAAAACTAAACAAAAGTCTAAGGTAGAGCACCAGCAAATCAATGAATTCTACCTCAATTACTCATTTGTTTAATTCAGAAGCATAGAGAAGGGAAATGGCATACATAAAACATTAATTAAACTTACAATGACATGAGAATAAACATCATCAAACTCAGAAACCACAAGGATCCCAACAAGTGCTGCAAAACTCTGGTCTTTCCTTTGCCAAAAATCTGAAATGAATGTACAATGAGGTGCCAAAATTTTCCCAAGTATCCAACCCTGAAAATGACTGATGAATTACATGATATATACAAGCTTAACTCATCCCCATGCCTCTAGGGGTCGAGCTCATCATTCTAGGAGCTGTTTCAACCATTTTCTTAAAAATAGAATCAGTTACATTAAACTTGGGCCGAATTGCTGAAAATAGGTGTTGAAGATGAACTCGTATATCCTACACCATAGCACCTGTTACAAAACTGAAAGAGGTTTTTGTAGATAAGGTCATTTTGGATAAAAACCTCTCTCAAATTTGGGAAATTCGTTTCCAGGTGCTCGAAATCGGTTCCACAAAATCATCTCTAAAACAGAAAATCATTAAAAATTAAAATCTGTGAAAATGAGTTGTAAATATCTAGTCACATATCCCAATTCGTGACACCTTTGAATAAAATGAAAGAGGTTTTTGTTATATGGCTTGTGGGTAACAAAAACCTCCTTGGGGTTTGAAAAATTACTTTCCATATGTTGTAAAATGGCCGCGCACTAAAATGACTAAAACCGTAAAAAATATGAAACATTTGCTTTGTTATAATGTAGGCTCCAAATATCACTGTATATCTCCCACATAGCAGAATCTGTGCATAAACGGAAGGAGGTTTTTTTTATTTGCTATGTGATGAACAAAAACCTCTTTCACTTTTAAAAAATTCCTTACCATTATTTCAGAAACTGATTTTGTACTAAACTTGTCATTGTGTGCAGCAACTAACCTCAAAACATGAATAACCAAGAATCACTCATTCATATCTTCTAATCCGGGAGCCGGTTACAGAAGTGTGATATACCATTGGAAATATTTTTCCAAGCTTCTTCTGATGTACATACTTGTGACATGTTTTGTTCTGAACATCATGTGAAAAACATCTAACAAAACCAGACATAGTAAGAGCTCATGTTGATCTCTGGTGGAAGGCTGCAAAAACTGACACTAACAGATGTTGTACTAGGAGTACAATGGTTGGAATCTTTGGGGACAGTAGCTTTTAATTTTCAATAAAATTTCTTGAATTTTTTTTCAAAAGGAAAGGAAGTTGAATTACGAGGTATCGGAGGGAAGCTGGGAAAGATAATAAGCTCTAATGTCATGAAAAATCTTCTAAAGAAAGAAAAACAAGGTGTAATTTCACAATTATGCCCACTATAAGTTCCAACATCAAAATCATCTATTTCTCCATATCTCCAAAAATTCTTGGACAATCATTCCAAGGTGTTTGAAACTCCCAAAGGACTCCCACCTATTCGTGATCATGGTCATGCTATTCATTTGATTCCAGGAATTGTTCCTCAAAACATCAGGCTTTACAGATATCCTTACGTCCAAAAGGGCGAAATTGAAGGCATGATTGCAAAAATGTTAGAGGTTGGTATAATTCAACTGAGTCAAATTTCTTTCTCTACTCTAGTAGTATTGGTGCACAAGAAGGATGGATCATGGCACATTTTTCCGGATTATAGGAAGCTCAATAAGATCACTATTAAAGATAAATTTCCCATTCCCATGATTGATGAATTATTGGATGAGTTACATGGAGCAATTTATTTTACCAAGTTGGATCTTCATTCAGGATATCATCAAATTAGAACTAAGACTGAAGATATTCCAAAAAAAACATTTTGAACTCATGAAGGTCATTATGAACTTTTGTTCATGCCTTTTGGCCTTACCAATGCACCTTCTACATTTCAAGGGTTGATGAATTCCATTTTCAAACCCTTCCTTATAAACTTTGTGTTAGTATTTTTTGATGATATACTAATCTACAACAGGTCTTGGAAGGATCATGTTCAACATGTTGACAAGGTGCTCAAACTATTGGAGGAGAAACAATTATATGAAAAAACCTCCAAATGTTTCTTTGGAGTACAAGAGGTGGAATATCTAGGTCATATTGTATCTCACAAGGGTGTTTAGGTAGACCATAAAAAAATTAAATCCATTAAGGAATGGAAAGTCCCCACAACCATAAAGCAATTGTGAGGATTTCTCAGGTTAACAGGGCATTATCGCAAGTTTTTTAATAATTATGGGAGAATAGCGGCACCTCTGACAACATTAATGAAGAAAGATGCATTTTCATGGACTACTAAAGCAACCAAGAGCTTTGAGCATCTTAAAGAGGAAATGCAACTAGCACTTTTCTTAGCTACACCTGAATTCACAAAAACATTTATTATGGAATGTGATTCCCTAGGAAATGGAATTGGTGCTATTTTAATGCAAGAAGGAAGACCCATTGCATTTGAAAGTTTTCTAATCAAAGGAAATCATTTACAGAATAATATTTATGAGAAGGAAATGTTGGCAATACTACATGCACTAAAGAAATGGTGACCTTACCTAATGGGAAGACACTTCAAGGTAAAAAAAGATCATGATAGTCTTAAATACTTTTTGGAACAACGACTATCTTCAGAAGAGAAACAAAAATGGGTCACAAATATGTTGGGTTATGATCTGAGAATGAAAGTATTTTTTTTGTTGTTCAAAGTATACATTTCCATTAAATTAAGTGTGCAACGTGTTTGAATAGTCTTGCAAGTGAAGCAAAGTGTTTTTGATAATTGTTTATGAATTTAGGTGTGAGGGAGTGTTGTTTTAATTTATTGTTTAACAAATTAAATCTGAATAACACAATAGAATAACTTCACCATAAACACACAGCAACATGATGAGGCAGTTCACCCCTCCTGGGCTACATCTGTCGGGTCTAAGGCTCCTAATGGGCATGTCCTTGATATATTATGATGCTCAAATTGGTAATACAATGATAAAAAGGCCTAAAAAAACCAAACCAACTGTGAAAATGAATTCAAAAGGTAGAAATAATCTAATATTGACTTTTATTTCACCTAAAACAGTGAAGTGTAGCCCAATGCAGCTCCATTTCCCTCAACGCCCTCATGGCTCTCCAAGCTTTTCTGAAGTAAAAATGGCTGAAAGACACCTCTGTTGGCTCTGAAACCTATTCCAATGGCTCCAGAATGCTGACAATAGTATAAATTGACTAACATTTCATCCAAAAAGGTTCAGTAATGGAGAATTTATGACCAAACTCCACCAAAATTGGAAAACTAGAGTTATGTGCTCCAAGTTTGGAAAAATTCTGCAAAATTTGGGAACTCTACTAGAACTGCTAGAACTGTTTATTGTAACATTAAATTTTTGGGCTGGGTGGTCACATGACCCCCTGTCAAAACCGTCGGATAAACGTTATATAAAATTGTTTGAAATACGTTACCGAAACCGTCGCATGTTTTTGGGGGTGGCCACATGCCACATTTAATGTTATCGATTGGCGGTTATAACATTACCGCCAGTGCTAAGGCCGAACATCACAGCTATTGGTCTTGTTATATGGGGGCTAGCCCTTAGGGGCTGGCCCCCTTTACCGCTGCCCAATCCTTTGACATAGAACATATAGCACTTTTACACTATGCTTGTTAAGAACTTCAATGCAGCCCGAGTGGTCAGGCGTTGGGGCTGCCAACCAACCGACCCACGGTCGAAACCTGTAATGTTGCAAAATTTTTCCATATGAATTCTTCACCAGCCTGGGGCCATGTGGCAGCCTCCGGGCAGGCCACGTGGCACCCAATGATTGGTCAAAAAATGAACCAGTCAACCACTCCTTCAATCAAAGCTTGACACTTGTTGACGAACGATTGGCTCACAGGGAATATTTTGTGGAATATTCCAAGGAATATTCCCAAAATATTTTTAGGAATGTTTCTAAAATATTCCTTTTTTAATGTTTTCCAAATTCAAAAGTCAATCCTGGTCAAACTGATTTTTGAAGGAAATTGTAAATTTCAAAATTGAATAACTTTCACATACAGTGTCAGATTTGAGTGTCATTCACGGCGCTAGGATTGTATCAATGAGGCCTATCCGGTCAGTCTAGTTTCAACCAATTCTGATGAGTTCCAATTTTGAGCATTTTTTCAACTTAGGACATGATCACCTGATCACACCTCCCCATTGGGAAGCTTTTGGACCCCAAAAGCCTTCAATTACCTGCTAAGAAGATGAGGGTACATGTCCCTCACCTTTTCCACCTCAATCCACTTTTCCTTACTCGATTTTCTGCCTTTAAGACCAACCCGAACATAATCAACATTTCCCCTCCTTGAAGTGTGTGTCCTTCTATCAAGGATAGTATCCTCTTTCAACTCATCCAAAAATTCTGCCGAGAAATCCTCTATGGATGGCAGCTGAATTTCACTTTCATAATAATCAATCAAAGGAGGTTCATACCAATGTAAATTTTCCACATTCACAACGGAATACATTTGCATGTATGAAGGCAAATCTAATTGAAAATCATTATTTCCAACTTGTTTAAGGATCTCGAATGGACCATAACGAATAGGCTTCAACTTTTTACCTTCTCCTTGCATTATTTCCTTACTAATATGTAGCCATACCTCATCCCCTTCTTGAAACTTATGATCAACTCTGTGCTTATCATGCCTCTCCTTATACTTTCCTTGAATTTTTTCAAGCTCTTCTTGAACCTACTGATGTATGAGCTGAATTATTTCAATGAACATGTGAGCTTTGTAAATGTCACTATGCCCAGCAATGGCCACATCCTTCTCAAGAATGAAATCTAAAGGTGACTTAGGAAAATACCCAAAGCAAGCTTCAAAAGGTGAAGTATTTGTAGAAGAGTGTTTGGCCCGGTTGTAAGCAAGTTGAATGTAATGCAAATGCTCATCCCAAAGCTTGGGATGCTTGCTGCAATAACCTGTCAAAATATGTACAATGGTTTTGTTCACTACCTTTTTTTGGCCATCTATTTGTGGATGGAAAACATTACTCTTCTTCAACTTGGTGTCCATAATCTTCCATAAATTGGACCAAAAAATCCCAACAAATCTAGAATCCCAGTCACTAACAATAGAAGTAGGCAAGCCATAATGAACCCATACATGTTGAAAATATAAATCAGTAGTTTTTTCAATAGTTATAGTTTTCTTACATGGCATAATAATACACATCTTGCTGAAATGATCAACTTCTACATAAAGATAATCATGCTGCTTTCTAGATAATGGTAGCCCTCCAAAATAATCCATAGAAACACTTTCCCATTGTCTAGAAGGTACTAGCAATAGCGTATATAAACCAAGCTTCCTATTGCTAGGCTTGCTTGTAGCACATAATGAAAATCCTCTAATGAAACATGAAACACTATCTACCATGCAAGGCCAATAACAATACCTTTGTAAATGTGCCACCGTTTTGCTTACCCTGAAATGTCCAGCAATAAGAGAAGAATGAGCTTTTCTCATGATGCTTAGTCTCTCCCCCTGTGGTATACATAAATTTCCCATATGAAACAACAAAATACTATGCAAATGATAATCATTCTCCTCAACATGATTCCCTTCACTCAAGTTAGTATACATGTTGGGTATGTGTTATATTCTTTCCACGACTCACCCCACGTGCTGTACATTGCGCTGGGCGTAGCAGGGGGGCGATAGCCCCCCCTGTCAGGCTCCAGGGCAGTGCCTCAGTAAAAAAAAATTTGGTATGCGGTCCCACTCATAGGCGGACCCACCCATGTTTTGTGCATGAGTTTGCACATGGTTTTGGGGTACGATGGTTTTTGGCCCCTGGTATTTTGTAGATCCGGTTAAGGGAACTACGGTTATGTTCTAATCCAGCATTAATGGATTGGGGTTTATGTATGCTTCGGCATGTATATATATGTGTTGAAACACTAAAAGGAATATAATTAAAAATCAAGATGATCATCCCGATTTTGGATCTAGGGTAAAATCTATGTGTTTATCTATTTTATGTTTTATGCTCTCGCTATTGTTTATTTTCTGTTATAATATTTGTGTGTAGATAATTTATGTTCAGGGTTAAAACCTACATTTGGTATCAGAGTTGTTTTGGCTTCAAGGGGACGCCTTTGCTACTGAGGGTTTTTTGCTCAGGCCTGAGGTAGACCCTGTTCAGTGGGAGATCTGCAGGATCAATTCTTGCGGTGAAAGAAGATGGCGAGTGGTGGGAAGATAGAGATCAAGAAATTTAATGGTCAGAGCTTTGAGTTATGGAAGCTCAAGATGGAGGATCTGCTGGTGGATAAAGATCAGTGGATCATGGTAGATCCAGGTACTAAACCAACAACAATGTCAGATGAAGACTGGAAGAAACTGGATCGGAAGGCTAAGAGCACAATACGGTTGTGTGTCCTTTTTTTATCTCGCATTGTTGAATGTATCTCTGGGGAAGCTATGGTAAATCCTATGGTAAAAGAATTTGAAAACTTGGGACTTTGTACCAATCTAAGTCTCTAGTGAATAAGTTGTTCCTGCGGAAAAAGTTGTATAACCTGAGGATGAAGGATGGAGACTTGGTGACAGAGCATCTGAACGCCTTCAATACTGTGGTAAGTCAGTTGTCATCTATTGATATTAAAATCTCAGATGAAGATAAGTGCATCAGTTTGTTGTGTTCTCTACCAGATTCATGGGACAGTCTGGTTATTGCAATAGGTAGCAATACAACTACCTTGAATTTTGATGACATTGTCTCAGCCTTGTTGTCGGAGGAAATGAGATGGATAAATATGGAGGGCCAGAATGGAGATGCCTTATCTGTACGAGGAAGGTCCCAAAACAGAAACAAGAATAAGGTTTTGAGTGGGAGATCTAAATCTAGAGGTAGATCTAAATCTCCTAGAAAGTTTGTAAAGGTATGCTGGAAATGTGGAAAGGAAGGGCACTACAAAAAGAAATGTAGATCTAAAGCTCCCGAGAAAGGAAAGGGATCTGATGATGCTCCTTCTGCGGAGGCAAAAACCACCTCGAATGAAGGTGGGGATGTGTATTTGGCTTCTTCTTCAAGTACACATGTATATCATGAGTCATGGTTGATTGACTCAGGTGCATCCTTTCACTTCACTCCCCATAGGGAGTGGTTCTGCGAGTATGAGAAATATTATGGTGGTGATGTATTCCTAGGGGATGATAGGAAGGCAAGAATCGTCGGACGTGGAAAGGTCAAGCTGAAGCTGCAAGGTGGAAGGATTAGAACACTTCCTTGTGTTCTGCATATTCCTGCGTTGGCTAGAAATATGATTTCTGTAAGAAAGATGGATGGTGCAGGTGTAAAAATAGTGTTCGAGAAAGATGCCTGCAAGATGGTTCGGGGAGCACTAGTATTAATGCGGGGAGTTCGGATTGTAACTCTACACAAGCTACAAGGTAGCACTATTATTGATGGGTGTAACAGTTCTGTGGTTCCTGAAAGTGGAGCGGAAAGCCTAGCTATCTCTAGAGAAAAGACCATGCTATGGCATCAAAGGCTTGGACATATTGGAGAGAAGGGCCTTCGGATACTGCATAGAAATGGTATGGTATAAGGTATTTCTAATTTCTCTCTGGATTTCAATTTCTGTGAACATTGTGTATATGGGAAGCAGAATCGGGTGAGTTTTCCTTCTGGTGCTAAGAAGGCAAACAAGATATTAGAACTTGTGCACAATGATGTGTTTGGACCTATGTCAGTTCCATCACTGGGAAAGTCTGTGTACTATGTTTCATTCATAGATGACTTCTCAAGGAATACATGGATATATTTCTTGAGGAAGAAATCTGAAGTTTTTGACAAATTTAAAGAATTTAAGGCTTTGGTGGAAAACCAGACAGAGAAGAAGATAAAGGCGCTGAGGACAGATAATGGTGCGGAGTTCTGCAAGAAGGAATTTGAATATTTCTGTAAGAAGTGTGGTATAGCATGGTCGAAGACTACTCCATAAAAACCTCAGCAAAATAGAGTTGCAGAAAGAATGAATAGAACGCTGATGGAAAAGGCAAGAAGCATGCTCAGTGGTACCAGGTTAGGACAAAAATTCTAGGCAAAAGCAGTGGAGACTGCATGTTACTTAGTTAACAAATCACCTTCATCAGCATTGGAGGATAAGACTCCACATGAGGTATGGACTGGTAAGAAACCCTCTCTTTCACATCTAGGGTATTTGGATGTGATGCATATGTACATGTTCCAAAGGAGAAAAGGACCAAGTTGGATAATAAATCTGAAAGGTGCATATTTATTGGGTATAAGGATGGTTTAAAGGGTTATAAGCTTTGGAACCCAGAAACAAGAAAGGTTGTGTACAGCCGAGATGTGGTGTTTAGTGAGGTGAAAGATGTTGTTCCTCATGAAGTCCTACCAAAGGAACCTCAGAAGATAGAGTTTGAGCTAAAGGAGTATGAATCACACTCTACAACAGAAGAAGATTCAGAAGAGGAAGAGCCACAAACTCCATCTTTGAGAAGATCAGCTCAAGAAAGAGGCCAACTAGAAAGGTATAGTCCATCTGCTTTCTGTTCAAATTTTTCCTTAACTATAACTGATGATGACCCCAGAATTGTTAGGGAGGCAGTAGATTCAGAGGATGGAAAACTCTGGAAGGAGGCCATGGTTGATGAAATGGCATCCTTGCACAAGAATGAGGCATGAGATCTGGTGGAGTTGCCAGCTGGAAGGAAGCCCATCGGGAGAAAATGAGTGTTTAAAAAGAAGACGAATGTAGAAGGCAAGGTGGAGAAATAAAAAGCTCGGTTGGTAGCAAAAGGTGATTCCCAGGTGCCGGGAATTGATTTTGGTGATATTTTTTCTCCTGTTACCAAGGTTACTTCTATTAGATTACTTTTATCTGTTGCTGCTGCATTTAATTTTGAGATAGAATAGATGGATGTGAAGACAACATTTCTTCACTGGGATCTAGAAGAGGAGATCTACATGAAGCAACCTGAAGGCTTTATGGTGAAGGGTAAGAAATAACTAGTATGCAGGTTGAAGAAGTCTTTGTATGGGTTAAAACAGTCACCAAGGATATGGTATCAGAAATTTCATACCTATATACGGGGACTTGGCTTCACCAGAAGCAAGGGGGATCACTGTGTTTATTTTAAATTAATTGGTGACCGTGTTATGTATTTGGTCTTATGTGTGGATGATATGTTGTTGATTGGAAATGAAAAAGAAATTATCCAAGATTTGAAGACCCAACTGTTCTCCAAATTCGCAATGAAGGATCTTGGTGCTGCAAATTATATTTTGGGCATGGAAATTAAGAGAGATCAGGCGAAGAGGAAACTCTAGTTAAACCAGAGGAAGTATGTCGAGACTATATTGTAGAGGTTCAATATGCAGGATAGTAAAGCGGTTAAAGTTCCTATTCTTGTAGGTGTAAAGCTATTTGCTGAACAGTGTCCCAAGACGTAAGAAGAAGAGGAGGATATGTCCCGTGTTCCATATGCAAGTGCAGTGGGTAGCCTGATGTATGAAATGGTCTGTACTAGACCAGACATTGCACATATAGTGGGAGTATTGAGTAGGTTTATTTCAAACCCAAGGAAGGATAATTGGACAACAGTGAAGCGGGTTTTCAGATATTTACGTGGCACTGGTGATTATGGCTTGTGCTACCAAGGAAGACCAGGATTAGAAAGAATGTTGGACATTCATGGTTTTTTGATGCAGACTGGGCTGGAGATCTAGACCAAAGAAGATCTACAAGTGGGTATGTGTTTAGCCTATTTGGAGGTGCAGTCAGTTGGATGAGTAAAAGGCAGTCTGTAGTGGCGCTTTCAACTACAAAGGTAGAATACATAGCAGCCACTCATGCAAGCAAGGAAGCAGTTTGGTTGCAGAGATTGTGTTCAAGTATGGGGTTGGTACAACAAGCTATAAGGATAGACTGTGATAGCCAAAGTGCAATTTTCTTGGCTAAGAACCCTGCTTATCATTCAAAGACAAAGCACATTAATGTTCAATATCACTTTGTTAGAGATATGGTTGAGGCTAAAAGGGTGTTTCTAGTAAAGGTGGACACTTTGAAGAATGTTGCAGATGCATTGACGAAGTCTGTAAGCACTCAGAAGCTCTCTTGCTGTAGAGAAACAATGGGTGTTGAAGAGTTGGCCCAATGACTAAGCTCTCCTGTGGCCCCCTGTGGAAAGAAAACAACAAGTGGGAGAATGTTGGGTATGTGTTATATTCTTTCCACGACTAGCCCCATGTGCTATACGTTGGGCCGGGCGCAGCAGGGGGGTCACAGGGGGGGCGGCAGCCCCCCCTGTTGGGGTCCGGGGCAGCGCCCCAACAAATTTTTTTTTGGTATGCGATCCCACTCATAGGTGGACCCACCCATGTTTTGTGCATGAGTTTACACATGGTTTTGGGGTACGATGGTTTTCGGCCCCTGGTATTTTGTAGATCCGGTCAAGGGAACTACGGTTATGTTCTAATCCAGGGTTAATGGATTGGGGTTTATGTATGCTTCGGCATGTATATATATGTGTTGTAACACAAAAAGGAATATAATGAAAAATCAAGCTGGTCGTCCCGATTTGGGATCCAGGGGAAAATCTCTGTGTTTATCTGTTTTATGTTTTATGCTCTTGCTATTGTTTATTTTTACATTTATAAGATTCATGTGAAAATATACTACGTTGGGTTAAAATCTACAATACACATCCTTAAAATCAACATCTGATGCATATTGTTCTATGTAGCTCTCATGCACATTAGAATCATTCTTAAGTAAAGTACTAGCACTAATAATAGGCCTTGAAATCATATCAACAACCTTATTGTAAATACCTTTCTTGTACCTTATTACCAAGTGAAATTTTTGTAAGAATCCCATCCATCTGAAATGTCATGACTTCTGTAATTTACTTTGCGATTGCAAGTATTGTAAAGGTTGATGGTCAGTATGAACAATTGTTTCTTTGCCCATCAAATAGTGTTTCCATTTTTTGACACTTTGTACCAATGCATACAACTCTTTATCATATGTAGGATAATTCACAAGAGCACCATTAAATGTCTCAGAATGAAATGTAACAGGCTTACCATGTTGTAAGAGAACTGCACCCATGGTGTAATCGCTTGCATCTGTCTGAATCTCGAATGGTTGTCTCAAGTCTGGTAATGCAAGAACTAGAGCTAAACTTATCTTCTCTTTCAAAGACTAAAAATATTTATGTTGCTTGCCTCCCCATTGTAAAGCACGCTTCACACTAGTCACTGCATGCATAGGAGTTGCTATGGTAGAGAAGTTAGAAATAAACTTCCTCCAATAATGAGCTGCACCCAAAAAATTTCTTACCTCTGTAATGGATTTGGGAGTAGGCCAATTCACAATGGCTTCTAATTTGGAAGGATCAATTCTCAAAGCACCTCCTCCTACTATGTGTCCCAAATAAACCAAATAATTCTTTCCAAATTCACACTTTGACATTTCAAGAAATAACTAATTTTTCTTCAAAACATCAAGTACTTTCTTAACATGCATGACATGCTTTTCTCTAGTCTTGCTGAAAATTAAGATGTCATCTAAGTAGAAAATAACGAAATCATCAAGAAAAGGACATAAGACATCATCCATTAACCGCATGAAAGTTGCAAGTGCATTGTATAAACCAAACAACATAACAAGCCACTCAAAGAGTCCCTATTTGGTTTTAAATGCTATCTTCCAAATGTCACTTTCTGCAATTCTAACTTGATGATAACCACTACATAAGTCTAACTTAGTGAAATATTTAGCATCTTTCATCTGATCCAACAAATCATCTATCCTTGGAAGTGGGTAACGATTCTTTATCGTTATTTTTTTCAATGCCCTGAAGTCCACACACATGCGCCAAGTTTCATCTTTCTTTGGAATCAACACTATCGGTGACCCACATAGTGAAGTGCTTGGTCTTATGAATCCTTTGTCCAACAAGTCTTTAATTTTCATCTTGATTTCAAAATTCTCCATGATATACAAGCGGTACATGTCGATGTTAGGAAGAGGACAATCTTGATGTAAATGGATCTCATGTTGAATCTCCCTTTTAGGAGGTAAACCTATCAGTTCCTAAAAAATCTCATGTTGTGCATCAAATACATCATATAAATACGATTTAAGCTTGGAATCACAATTTTCAAATGACTCATGATTCATATCAACCTTGGGCTTAACCATAAGAAGTACAAAACTCTTGCTAGAATTGACTAGCCTTTTTACCTGTCCCACATTTACCATCGCTATATTTGTCTTCTTGCGATGTGCTCTGACAATGAACTCCTTTCCATATTTAAAGAGATGATATTTGTTTTCATGGCGATGGAAGATCACTTTCCTGTCAGATAAGTAAGGACTTCCCAAAAAAATTCCTGATATATCAAGCGGCACCACATCAAGTTCAACCGTGTCAATAAAGTGTGCAGTTATGGTGAATCGCAATATGCACTTTCTTGAGACTTGTAAGTTTTCATCCTTGCATATCCACCCAAGTGGATAAGGCTTAGGATGTCGAATGGTCTCAATTTTTCACTGTTTTACCAAGTCTTCTGATATGATATTTTCTTGTGACCCACTGTCAAACAATGTGTCAATTTTAGTATGTTTTGAGACTACCCTCACATGGAACAATTCAATTCTTTCTTCCTCACTAGGAGCTTGTACATGATAGTTTGAAGTAATAGTGCTTGATTTAGTTTCAGTTTCCTTTCCCTTCATAATTTTCAAACCCATGGCTGCAATTTTGGTTTCATCCCCTGAATCATCACCTAAATCTTGAGGCGTATTTGTAGTCGCTACAATTTTCTTCTTTCCCTTGTTTCTTTTAAACTATTTTCTTTTTTTCAGGATGTAATTTCCAATGATTTTTCTCTTCAGGGCCCTCTCTTGAAAAATATTTACAAATGACCTTTTCACCCTCTTTTTTGATACATGCATTATTTTACCTTTTCCATTTAAGGTTTTATCTTTTTTCTTCCCTTTGAAAGGCTTGTTTCTACCCTCATTAAAAGTATTTTTCCCTCTAGCCTCTAAATGCGTAGCTTGTACACAAACTTCGTCTAGACTAGTAGGATTGAACATAAGGATAGTATGTTTAAGGTAACCGTGCAAACCACCTATATATTTTAGCAAATTATCTTGACTTTGTAAGTATACCCCTAATAAGAGTGCTCTTCTCCTAAACTCTTGGGTATAGTCTTGCACATTTTGTCCCTTAAGCTGTCCAAATTTTTGCCAATTCATTATAGCCTTTTGTAAATGAGCTAATGGATAAAATTTCTTCTTGATTGTAGTAATAAATTCAGCCCATGATAAATTAATCTTACCATGTTTTTTAATTTCATCCTTGGTCTTGGCTTCCCACCAGACCAATGTTGCTCCATCCATTCTCAGCAAGGCTAACTGTATCTTGGTGTCGTCATCATGAAGTTTTTGAGTCCTTAAATAAAATTCCAATTGTCTGATCCAATTGTCAAGTTTCTTTGCATTGACTTCACTGTTAAACATAGGCAATTAAAATTTGACATCAAGCTTTAAAAATGGACTTTTACCAATGGTTTTAGACTTGTGAGACTTATTTACCCAAGTTGAGGAAGACTTGTAGAGGAAGAGGATGAAGATGGGGATGGTGGATCACCATTTCCTCCGCGTCCTTTCTTTGACTTGTCATCACTCTTATTTCCTCCTGAGGAACCCTCTCCTTCTTTTTGGTTTTTAGACCCTTCTCCAATAAGCCTATCATTTCTTTCTTGGTAGAGGATCCTCACCATCTCAGTCATATCCAAGAAATCTTTCCGGAATACTCGTTCTTCTTCCTTGGGATCCATCTCTTCAGGAGTTTCTCCTTCTCTTGAAGACATGCTTGAAGCTGCTTTTATGGCTCTTGGAGGTTGTTCTCTGACCCTTTTTGGTTGTGGATTAGTTTGTGCACTAACCAAGTTTCCTTCACCTCCCTTGAGTTTAAGCCTAGTAAGCATCAAAACTTGCAAAAAAATAACTTTATCTTTGCACAACACAAATGCTGAGTAAAAACTCTATCTTCTAAGGCTCTAATCCTGAGCTTTGATACCATCTGATCTGAAAATGAAGGTATTTTTTGTTGTTGTTCAAAGTATTCATTTCCATTAAATTAAGTGTGCAAAGTGTTTGAATAGTCTTGCAAGTGAAACAAAGTGTTTTTTATAACTGTTTATGAATTTAGGTGTGAGGGAGTCTTGTTTTAATTTATTGTTTAACAACTTAAATCTAAATAACGTAGAATAATAAATTCACCATAAACACACAACAACATTATGAGGCAGTTGACCCCTCCTAGGCTACATCTGTTGGGTCCAAGGCTCCCAATGGGCATGTCCTTGATATATTATGATGCTCAAATTGGTAATACAGTGAGAAAAATTCCTAAACAAACCAAACCAGCTATGAAAATGAATTCAAAAGGTAGAAATAATCTAATATTGACTTTTATTTCACGTAAAACAGTGAAGTGTAGCCCAATGCAGCTCCATTTCCCTCAAGACCCTCATGGCTCTCCAAGCTTCTCTGAAGTAAAATTGGTTGAAAGACACCTCGGTTGGCTCTACAAAATGTTCCAATGGCTCCATAATACTGGGAATAGTCGAAATTGACTAAAATTTCGTCCAAAAAGGTTCATTAATGGAGAAGTTATGACCAAAACAAAATTTGTCCAGTTTGGCCTAAAAAAACTCCACCAAAATTGGAAAATTGGAGTTAAGTGCTCCAAGTTTGGAAAAATTCCACAAAAGTCAGGAACTCTGCTGGAACTGGTGAAACTGTTTGTTGTAACATTAACTTTTCGGGTGAGGTGGTCACATGACTCCTCAGCAAAACAGTCAAATAAACGTTATATAAAACTATTTGAAATACATTACCGAAATCATCACATGTTTTTGGGGGTGGCCACATGCCACATTTAATGTTATCGATTGGCGGTTATAACATTACCACTAGTGCTAAGGCTGGAGGTCATAGCTATTGGTCTTGTTTTATGGGGGCTGGCCCCCTTTACCACCGCCCAATCCTTTGACACAGAACATATAGCACTTTTACACTATGCTTGTTAAGAACTTCAATGCAGCCCGAGCAGTCGGGCCTTGGGGCTACCAACCAATCGACCTGCGGTCGAAACCTATAACGTTGCAAAATTTTTCCATATGAATTCTTCACCAACCTGGGGCCACATGGCGGTCTCCGGGCAGGCCACATGGCGCCCAATGATTGGTCCAAAAACGAACCAGTCAACCACTCCTTCAATCAAAACTTGACACTTGTCGATGAATGATTGGATCACATGGAATATTTCGAGGAATATTCGCATAATATTCTTTTTTTAATATTTTCCAAATTCAAAAGTCAACCCTGGTCAAACTGATTTTTGAAGGAAATTGTGAAGGAGATTTGAGTTCCGTTCATGGCACCAGGATTTTATTGACGAGGCCTATCCGTTCGTTCTGGTTTCAACCAATTCTGAGCAGTTCCAATTTTGAGCATTTTTCCAACTTAGGACATGATCACCTGATCAGGTTATGACTTTGAAATCATATACAAAAAAGGAAAGCTAAATGTTGTCGTAGATGCACTCTCAAGAAAGGATGAAGAGGTGGAAGCATTTCTTTGTGCCATTTCTATTATCCAATCATATTGGATAACTGAAGCAAGGGATGAATGGAAAAAGGACGAATAAGTGCGGACACTCATTCAAAATTTATAGCAAGATCCTAGTACATCTGATAAATTTAGTTGGAAAAATGATTCCTTATGGTACAAATATCGCTTATATATTAGTAATAATTCCAAAATAAAAAAAGTATTATTTTGGAATTTCACACTTCTCCCTTAGGAGGACTCTCAGGATTTTTACAAACTTACCACCAGGTGAAGAATGAATTTTTTTTGGGATGGCCTCAAACATGATATTCAAAATTTTTTGGCAAAATGTTTGGTTTTCCAAAAAAATAAAGCTGAGACAATTAAGACCCCAGGTATTCTACAACCTTAATCCACTCCAAGTCAACATTGGGAGTAGATTTCAATGGATTTTTTCACAAGTTTACCTAATTCCAAAGGAAAGAGTGTCATCATGTTGGTAGTTGATAGAATTACCAGTATGCACACTTTTGTTCATTATCTCATCCATTTAAAGCAAGTACAATTGTTAATGCATTTATGGAAAAAATTCAAAAGCCACATGGAAACCCAAAGATTATTGTAAGCGACAAAGATCCCATTTTTACTGGAAATTTTTGGATGGAATTGTTTTCTTATTTGGGTACTCAACTAGCTCATAGCCCAGTTATCATCCTTAATCCGATAGGAAAACTGAGATAGTGAAAAAATGTTTAGAAGGATATCTTTTTTGTTTTGTATATGATAAACAAACACAATGGGTCAAGTGGTTACCTCTGGATGAATGGTGGTATAACACTTCCTTCCATACTACAGCAAAAAGGACCCCATTTATGGCACTTTATGGATATCATCCACTGTCCATCACATCATCTTTAAGAGAAAATTATAAGGTTAAAGCAGTGGAAGATCACATCGGGCATCAAAAACAAGTTCTCCAACTCTTAAAGGATAACCTAAACTTGGCACAAAATTGAATCAACCAACAGGCAGATCAAAATCTCAACGAGAGAAGTTTTGATGTAGGAGACTGGGTATTTTTATGGCTATCATACAAAAGCATTTCCCTCAAGCAAGCTAAGAAGGATAATAAATTATCGCCAAAGTACTATGGTCCTTACATGGTGTTGCAAAAGATTGGTACTATGGCATACAAATTGGAGCTTCCTGCTTCTTCTCGAGTGCATCCAGTTTTCCATGTTTCATGCTTAAATAATGTTATAGGCGACAAAATTCCAGTTCAAAGAATATTTCCAGAACTTGATGAGGAAGGAAAAATCATATTGCAACCTAAATAAGTCACATAAACAAGAACTCGACAACTACAAAATCGATCAATCTCATCAAGTGGAAGAGCTTACCCACTGAATATTCTACATGGGAGGATGAGAATTTTATATATAAGCATCCAAAGCTACTCAAGTGTTGAGGACAACAATTTTTTGAAGGAGAGGGGCATGTTAGGTCCCTATATTACTTGTGTAGTCCCTTATTGTTGTTAGTGTAGCCCCCTTATTGTTATTGTTGTACCCCTGTAACCACCATATTGTTATTATTGTGATGTTACATTATTATTGTTAGGTCGGCTAGGATTATATTGTAACTCCATGGAATCCTACATATAGAAAGGAATTTTTTTCATTTGTATCATCCAAGAATTATTCATGTATGTAATGCAAAGGAGGTTGCCCCCTCAAAGTGGTTGATTTCTAAGGCATCGATCTCTCTTTCATTCTAGTTTTGGAGTTGGTTTCATAACACACTCTCTCAATAATAACACTTTTGAAATTGACTAAGCTTATAACAAAACAAACCCAAAAATTAATTCAATCAAATCACTCAAAACATACATCAAAAGAGAACACCAAGCACTCAAAACCTCTAAACTTGACGTTGCAACCAAAAGATTAAAAAAAAAAAATCAAAATAAGGGTTATGAATTGCAAAAGGAAGTGAAAATTTTGTATACTCATTGTAGCTCAACAGATAACAAAGTAAGCATAAACAATGATCTATAATAGTCCAAAAAACCTAACCCTAGTTCAAGGTAAAGGTGAGAAAGAAATGGAAATAAAAGAGAATATTTTGAAACAAATAGGATGAACAGACTCAAAACATTCAAACAAACCTCTCAGGTCCAAATTTGCACAACCATAATAGACCAAAAGAAAATTACCACTGAAAGCAAGCAAATCTAATAAAAAACATTTAATGGAAACACCCAAAAATGAGAAAATATCAAATCGAACAAAAGGAGAGAGTTCTACAATAGATATGAGATGATCTGAACTGAAACAAATAATATAAAAATAGATGAAATATAAAAAAGAAAAATATTTAGGAAAAGCGCCTTAAAATTGAGCGAAAACAACCTTAGGGAAAACCCTAAAATGGGAAAAGAAACCAATTCAAAAAGAAGGTTCCAAATTAGATTTGAAATAGATATGAACTATAAAAAATAGTAATAACATGGATCCAAAAGATGGTAGAAATATTTTGAGTACAAGAGCCCTGAAACCATGTAAAATAAAAAACCCTAAAATAAAAAACCAAATAGATATAACTCGAAACAAAATATTCATATCAAATATGAACTAAAACAAAGAGCACAAAAACATGCTTGAAAAATAATATTGAATTTTGAGGGAAAAAAACCCCTCAAAATATCTAATTTTTAATTATTTACACTCGCTACTAGTGAACAACAACAATAACTTACACAAGGAAGCAATATGTAGTCTACATAAATGATAAAATGTAATCTATATTGAATTAAGAGTATACACAAATAGAGAAACATGATTGCAAAAGATAAAATAAAATGAAATATAACCAAATATGACGCAAAGAACAAAAACACTAGGCCCAAACAAGGTCGTATAGCCATAGATAATAGGAAGGAAACAAAAGAAGAAATAAAAATCCCCTTAAAAGAGAGATTAAAAAAAAACAGGGTAGAGTCCCTAGTAGAGTTACTGGTTTTGTTGTAGTTGGATTTACCAAACCCAAAGGAGATATTTCTATATGATCCTTACCCAGGGATCACCAAACATACATGTTAAATATGTGTGTGGTAAGTGTACAAACATATTCAAAACCAATCTCTATATCATACAAAACTTAATATAAAAGAAAGAGGAGGATGAAAGGTTGCATGTGTCAAATGCATATCTAACAAGTAGTTGATGCATCTAGCTTGGGGGATGTCTCACCTCCTCATATTCATGTTCCCGCACATACGAAACCAACATAAAAACATCCAAAACATTCCTCCAACATCAAATTAGTATGATAAAAATTGATGAATTGACTTGAGAATAACACGAACATGTATGCATACCAACACCAACAACATAAGAGAAATGGAATCACTACTGCATTATATAAAAATCAAGTACGTAAACAATATACATCGAAGACACAAGAGTATCCTTTCCTTCAACTTAGTAGCTTGGTCTCCTCTAAAGAATAATGATCTATAACTATAACAATGACTATAGATCTTAGACTCTCGCCTTCTAATTAATATGACCCAATGAGATGAAAAGTATATATAGGCCTTTATGCCTCCCAAGGGGAACGAATCTGGGTGATTAAAGGGAAGATAAGTTATGAAACATCCACAATAATTTTCCCCTATCCAAGTCATAAAGGTAATCCATCGATCAAATCTCCTAAGGAATAAGCAAGTCTAGAAGGCCCAAGATCTATACTTTCTCACAAGGGCACAACAACATAGATTATGCTAGATATATATGTTTGAGACTTAGAGTAATTACACATGTTGTATAAGGCTGGCTAGCGTAAATGTTGAAACAAAGTCAAAATCAGAGGTATAGACCATGAATAAGGGTTAATATTACATAGAAAAATGTATCCAACTCATAGGTTGGTAAATAGGTTTATAAAAATTTGAAGAAATATTCTTATGAGGAGACAAAGGTTTTGCATTAGAAGGAGAAGAAAGAGGTGAAGAATTAGGAGGAGAGGGAGGTCTTCAAGGAGGAGGAGAAGAAGGAGGAAGAGGGGGTTGATTTCCCTCATTGTTGACTTGACTAGTGTCATCTCCTCTTAAAATATCTCTTTCATGGTAATTATATTCTACCAATGACTTCATGATTCAAACTTAACACCTCAAGGAAATCCTACACAGAGTTAAAATGATTCTCTCATCTTGGTTAGGCCATTTGTCATCTTTGAGTGAATCTCTGTGAACCAACTTCAAGATTATAATATTTGAGTTCACCATTTCCTTTCATGAGATTAGACTTTGTAATCATCCACACTTAATAACCAAATCAAACTAATTCACTAAGCTCGGATACAAAACTTGGATCTTTCATTTATGAGCATACAATTTATCTTCTTAAACATAATGTGAAATACCAAACTCGAATAACAAACATTGAAAGGACTATAAAGAAAAATATATAAGTGTTAAATAAATAAAAATAACACAACAATATTGATAACATAGTTCACCCAGTGTGGGATATGTATAATGGTCTCCTTCCAATGGAGTGGCCTCTTCAATTTCGATGAAAAAACATAAATTTGCATCAAAATCCTTAATATCAAAAGTTGGCTCTCTACATTATAGTTGTATAATAGCATTTAAGAAATCTAGAAAACACTCCCTCCTTTCTATGATCTCAAAAAGGAAACAAAATGAGTGGATTTACCACATTCACAATGATAAACTTTCCAATATTTACAAAGTGATCAACCTTTCTATTACAACATTACTCTATGGCACAACGATATAAGTTTTGGTATATAAAGCATTGGATATCTGTATCCCCATGGTCTAGCCCATGGAGGTTGCGGCCAAAATCATACCACATTGAATACATTAAAACAAAATAAAAATACAATACCTAATAAACATATGGTGTGCCTAATATATTGGTTATACTAATGTTTGGATGGGATAGGTCACATGGCCAGGCTCTTATACCTCTCTATTTTAGCGTTGGCATAACAAAAAATATTACATCAAAGTTTTTCCAATTATTTTTCAACCCTTCAATCATGGCTCATTGCTCGAGCCCATTTATCTGTTTCAGTGGGTCACTATGTCTGCGCCTTTTTACTCCATATGTCAATATTTTCAAACATTGTTGTTATACTCGTTCACTAGAACCGACAATTTGTTTGAACCTTCCTGGTCTTTCAAAGGTTTCCATGTGGTGGACTTTAACTGATCCACCCGGCACACAATTAGAGTACCTAGTTATCCCTTCCTTCTCAACTTTTTGAGTCAAATTTCCATATCATTTTCCCAGTCAACTCTTATGCCAAATATCTTTTCCAGAATCCAAATCCTGCTATGTGTTTCAAAACTATCCTGCCATCTTGAATTCCATGTCATTATATGGTCTACCAGGTCACCATATTTTTCACTGTGTCAATTGGATGATCCTTCCACCTTTCCTTGATATGGCCTACAATGTGTCACCCTATGGTGCTACCACATGTCACCTATGTCCTTCCTTTTTTCTTGTTTTTCATAACTATAGAATGCAGTCACTTTCTCATATGAAGTTTGTTTGAGCTTGTTTAAGTTACATTGGAAATCTCTCGTCAAGCTCTTCATGATGGAAAAAATTGGATTGGGTTTCAAGAACTTCAAATTTTGAGGTATTCTATATCGTTTTAGATAAACTAATAAACATGAAAAATTAAGATATGATTGATCGATCATGGTACCTTTTGGAATTATTCAAATCAATCATGGTGAGTAATTAGATATCTCATAATGGCCTCTAATCCATGCATTTTGACATGGTATTCATCAAATTATGACATCTAGGTTTTTATCCTAGGATATATACTCTTGACTTGTCCTAGATTGGGTTCACTTTCCTTACATGTTATTCAAAATATTGGACATCTGAAACTTCAAATTATTAGGGGTAATGTGGTTCTTCCTTATGAGAAAGGTAGTGAAAGTTGAGCTAAAATTAATGAATGTGGAATTTGTTATGATTCAAATACTATTCATGTTGATTCTTCACATGAAACGAATTGTCACTGTCAAATTCATAGTAGAAAATAGTCGAAATGTAACTTCAAATACATTAGTCTAATAATATGTACTTCGAAATAGTATTTTCACATACCTAAATAGATTTAGATAATGTATATTTACTTTTTTAAATCAAAATTTTTATCAAGATACAACCTCATACAATCTATTGATAACTAAATTTTATGGAATATTCTTTTAAAATAAGGGGAAAATAGGTTCAATCACATACTGTTTTGGTTTAGGCTACATATGTCTATCACTATCCTCTAAAAAAAATTATTTCAAATAAATTTAATGAATATTCTTTCATGGGTCACTCTGGTTCCTTCTTATCATATATCATTAAATGTAAAATCCAACACATTTTTTAGGACTATGGATAGATGGTAATACTTGTTATCTAGATTAGTTAGTAGGTTACTATTATCTTTGTAAGTGGTGTTAGTGTGTTTGCAAATTATTTCATGTACTTGGAAAAATGTACTATGAATTTTTCCAAGTGAAATTAAATGTGATTGACCAACATATGTAGAGTCATGGGCTAAAACATGAAAGTTAGGTAAATTTTTTTTTTTTTTTTTTTTTCTCCTAGTAAACCTTTGTCTTTATGTTTTTGTTTTTGGTACAATATAGATAATGCACCGACTATTAAGCTTTAGTGGATTGGTTGATTTGCAATATTTTGAATGTATGTAATAGAATGCTTAGAGCATTGTCACTGTTTGGAACATTGTTAAAGCAAAATGAATAATCATTTTAATGTATTGTGAAATCTCTCACTATATATATAATCTCACCTGAACAATGAACAACAATATAGAGAGTGTATTTATAAGGAAATTCCCTACACTAAAAGCTTTGCTAACTCTTTTCTAATTATAGTTTAATATAGTTTCTCTAATTATAATTTAATATAGTTAATCCCTTGTGGATTCATTTTTCTTATCTTTGTAATCTTTGTGATTCTTGTAATCACGTCATATCTTACTATACCCCATGCAAATGGATAGTCATATGCTTTTGGAGTTGCTTGCAACCCAAGAAAAATAATAGGAATTTGAGATAAGAATGTGGCGAAAAAATACTTCAATATCATGTCATCATGATATTAAATACAATTTCCAATGACTTTGTGTTTTGTCTTCTTGTAAATACAATTTATAATGTATTAAAAAATGAATACCATAACGAATAATAGTTTTGTTTAGATTTTTTCAAATTACAGAATAGCTAACTTTCATCTTTGTAAAATTCACAAAGGCCATATGAGCTAGCTTGATTTGCGATATAGTGAGCTTTTTTTTTATTTTTATTTTTTTTATTTTGACGAATTTAAGTTTTTGTGATTTTATTGTTTTGAGATTTTTTTTAATATAATAAATTTTTTTTTTTCAAAAATTCACGTTTTCATGATATTATTGTTTCGAAAAATATTTTGGCAAAGTTACTTTAACACAGTGAGGACTTTGATTCTCTTTGATTCTTTGATTGTTTTGAGAAATCTTTTAAATAAATATAATAACTTTATTTTTTATTTTTCCAATTGAAAATTATTTTTGGTAAAATTACATTAACACATATTAGTTGACATAGTGCGTATAATTCATCATCAAGACTTAAGATAAATATCTATATTTCATTTTTATAATTTCTAAACTGTGCCTCATAATAAATAATACAAATCATTAAACAATAAACATATAATAACATCAAAATTACATGCAAATGAATAATAAGTACTACAATCAATGCTTCCAAATATTTTATACTTATATATTATCTATGTAATATTCTACTATAATTCTACGACAAATATGATTAATGATAATAAATTTTTTTATTCAATATAATACTTTTATAATGACAACATTATGATGTCATTTATTGTTTTGTAGATTGCTTAACGCATATATTAAAAGCAATCCAATTTACTATTCTATAATTATGAGCGATCATTATTATTTTATTATATAATTATTTTTAATATATATATATAATTTATTTTTAATATATATATATATATATATAATTTATTTTTATAATTTTGTATCATGAGTGATTCTTATTAATTTATTATACAATTACTTTTTCAATATTAATATATTCAATGAAAATAATTTTATAACTTAGTATGATGCAATGTGTAAGTTTGTCTTTCTATTTGTTTCTCTTTAAAATAAAAATAAAATATAAAAATTATCTTCTAAATAGAAGAATGTGATGCTTGCATTAGAAGTAAAAAAATGTGTGAGTAATATGTTTAAATCTTATACTTTCAAAAATATTTCAACAATAAATTTAAATAAACTATTTGAACATCTAGGTTAACTAATTTGTGTGATATCAACTTCATATATATCTATCTATAGAAAAAATTGTTAAAATAAATTATTTCAATGTTATATATAAAAAAATATTCAATGTGGGTTATCAATAAAATATTTTTATCCAAATTAATATTCATATATACTTAAAAATATATTAAAAATAAAAAACCATTTTAATTTGCGTGATAAAATATGTTGATGTACATGTTATGCAAAATATTTTATTGTCAATTAGGTATCACTTTAAAAAATATATATATCGTAAAAAAAATATTTTTTATGGTTAAAACTTTTATTTGGTCCTATATATACTCTATTTAGCATTCACAAATACAATTTAAACAATGAAAAATAGCATATTGTCTTTTTCACTCTAAAGAAGTTTGCACCTAAAGAAATTTGATCCCTCCAGGCTCATGTTAAATCCATACTTACGATGCCCTTTGAATAAAAAATAAAAAATAAAAAATAAAAAATATGTTCTAAATAGAAGAATATGTTGTAAATTAATTAGAAGTAAAAAATGTGTGAGTAATATATTTAAATCTTATACTTTTCAAAAATATTTCAACAAGAAATTAAAATCAATTATTTGAACATCTATGTTAACTAATTTGTGTTTATATCAACTTCATATATATCTATATATAGAGAACAAATTTGTTAAAATAAAATATTTTAATGTTCTATATAAAAAAATATTCAATGTGGATTGTGAATAAAATATTTTAATACAAATGAATATTCACATATACTTAAAAATATATTAATAATGGAAAACAATTTTAATGTACTTGTTATGCAAAATATTTTAATATCAATTAGGTATCATTTTAAAAAAATTATGTATATATCATGAAAAAAATAAGTTTTATGATTAAAACCTTTATTGGGTCCTATATATACTATATTTAGCATTCACAAATTCAATTTAAACAATGAAAAATAACACGTTGTATTTTTCACTCTAAAGAAGTTTGCACGTGAAGAAATTTGATACCTCTAGGATAATGTTAGATCCAACTTAAGATGGATCTATGTTGGTTCAATAGAGAGGCTCAATCTACAACCCAATATGAGGGGATGTGTACGTTTTTCTTGTCATATGTTCCCCTCTAAAATAAAAATTATGTTCTAAATAGAAGAATATGATGTAAAGTAATTAGAAGTAAAAAAATGTGAGAGTAATATATTTAAATCTTATACCTTTCAAAAAACAAAATCAACAAGAAATTTAAATAAACTATTTGAAAATCTATGTTAACTAATTTATGCCCATCTCAACTTCATATATATCTATATATAGAAAAACACTATTAAAATAAAATATTTTAATTTTGTATATATAAAAAAAATATTGCATGACTTGTGAATGAGAATGATGAGCTCTGTTAGGGTTTTTTCCTGTAAACCCTGAATCACGCCCATAGGTGTCATCTTTTCTCTGACCATTCGGCCTGCCATGTTTGACATGCTGTTGATGGAGGGGAATGAACACGTTTGTGGGAAGGGGAGATATCTCCTCCTACCATAACATAGCAGCTGGGGAATCGAGTGATAAAGGCGCAATTGCGGCCGTAGGAGGATTGAACGGAGGTGGAAAGGGTACCCCAGTCTTGGGTGCCCAGTGGCAAGCACACATGCACGGAAAATTCTTCCTCATAGTAGTTAAAAATTCTCTTTTTGTAATCCCCAACAAAAAATTAGAGACTTAGAGAAAATTTATGAAAGATCATGCTCTGATCTGCAAGTTTATCGACATTTGGCCCACTCTACAAGACCTGGTGAAATGGATCTAACTTAAATGGTAGCTAAAAGAGCATATTGAGTTAAATTTTGGGGCTTGGGGATTTTTCACAGTGATTTTTACTAGTTTGGAAGACAAGGAGAGCGGTTTTGAAAATGGGCCCTATTTTTTCTACAATGTGGGGCTATTCATGCGCCATTGGGAAGAATGCCACAAATCAGACCAGGAGAAATTCATGGTGGCCACGGTGTGGGTTTGTTTATTTTCTCTTCCAGTAGATTTTTGGGATCCATAAATACTAGAGGGAATTGGGAACTCTATTGGGAGCTTCGTCAAAGTTGTAGATTTATCACGACGATGATGGTAAACTTCCTTTGCCCAGATCTATGTGTACATGAATATAACATAGTCACTTCCTGAATTCATTGAGTTAGAATATCAAGATGAGGTATGACAAAAAAACTTGGATTACGAGCATATTCCATTTCGATGTAGAATATTCCACAAGTATGGTCATTTGTATTGATATTGTCCATTCAAAAAACTATTTACCTAGAGTATCAAGATACCAAAGGTCCAGCAAAATGTCAAGAATATCGAAACGACTTACAAGAAGTTCAAAATAAAAAACGTATTCTGAATACCTCCCCGACTTCGGCTTAGTCACACCAAAGAAAGGGTCTTTATACCACCAATAGATATGAAATACTCATGGAGGAAGGTGAAGCCTCTGGTGAACCAAGTGATCCATCAGGCAAAGATAATAAAAAATATCTGCCAAAGGGAGGAAACAAACCCAAGAGAAAGGTAGAAGATGAACCACAGTAGAAAGAAGCCCCAATCCAACCAATGGAGCAAGCCAATATGGAGATCGATGGTGCAAGGAAGAAATCACATGCATACATTCTAGCTTAAGCTAAAGGATCTCAATAATTAGATCAAACGATGGAATTATGAGGAGTTTGGCCACATCAAAAAAATACCAACATCAGATGCAAGACAAAATGCAGGATATCCAACACAAGATTATTATCGAGGGTAGATCTGAATAGTTGGTGTAGGAGGAAGGGAGGTTAGTGAACTAGATCGAAGAAAGAAGAAAACAAGAAGAGATCTTGTGGAAATAGAAATATTGAATACAATGGCTCGGAGAAGGGGAAATAAACACTTTATTTTCCACAAATCCATGATCTAACATCATCAACACAACTGGATATTCTCTCTTAAAGATGAGGTAGGGAATGGATAGTTTCAAAATTAGGAAATGGAATATATATCAGTTAATCACTCCAATCCTTGCTTTCTGAACTAGTGTATGATATATTATAATCCATCCAAAGAATCACACGCAATATCCCTCAACTCATATATAGAGATCAGAATCTAGACCACATGTGGGAGGTCACCTTGGAGGAAATAAAGAATTTTGTTAAGGGCATGGCGAAAAAACAAAGCTCCTGGGCCTAATGGTTTCACGACCAAATTTCAGAAGGCTACCTAGAGCTTCCTTCGGCAAGATATCCTGGAAGTGGTGGAGGAATATTTGCGAAATCAAAAGGTAATTCATGGTCTCAATTCTACTTTCATTTCTTTAATCCCTAAACTAATAAAAACAGGAAAGAAAAGAAATGAATTAGATTAGCAAAGAAGATCTTAGGTGAGTATTACACATCGAGACTGCACAAACTAGAGCGTACACTCTACATTCCATTAATCAATGATACAATAATAAATACATCACAAAATAATAGGGAGTTGGGAACAAACTCCTATAGCCTAGAAACTAATCCAAACTTAAGGAGTTATGTTACAACAATGTAACCATTTCTCCATTAATACAATATAATATTAATTATTTTCAACTCCCCCCCTTAATGGAGAAAGGATTATCCTATATTCCTAACATCCCTCTAAACAATCCAAAATTTACTTTCCCAAGAGGCTTAGTAAAAATACCAGCCATATTGTCACATGTTTTACAATATTCAACAAAGATTTATTTTGACTATGCTTTTTCTCAAACAAAGTGAAATTGAGTATCAATGTGTTTCATGTTTTTATGAAACACTAGATTGTTTGCTAGCTTAATGGAAATCTGGTTTTCGCATTTGATGATAATTTCTTCTTTCTCCTCTTCTCTTGCATCATGGAGAAGCCTTCTCAACCAGGTAGATTCACATGTTGCTGCACATAATGCTTGGTACTCTACCTCAAATAAATATAAAGATACAATACTCTGGTTTTTACTGATCCATGTTATGACCCCAGATCCAACACTAAATGCATAACCTATGATAGATCATCGATCATCCAGGTTACCTACCCAATCAGAGTCTAAAAAACCTGCTAAAATAACATTAGATGTGTCAGTGTATAAAATACCAAAATTACTAGTACCATGAAGATACCTCAACACACTTTTTGCTGCCACCCAATGACTTCAAGAGGTTTAGACATGAACTAGCTCAACATGTTGACAAAGTATTCTAACTCTGGTCTAGTTGTAGTTAGATATATCATACTACCAACTAACTGGCTATACAAAGTGGCATCCACCTCCTTAGAGTGATTGTCACTGCACAACTTCATATTCTGCTGCAAAGGTGTTGATGTTGTCTTACACTACTCCACCCTAAAATTTTTGAGAATACCTCTGACATACTTCCCTTGAGTAAGAAAATTTTGTCCAAATTCTCTCCATACTTCCAAACACAAACAATAATGTAAACTTTTGAGGTCTTTGATTTCAATAACTTGTGACATCTGCAATTTGATTTCTTTGATTAATACGTCTACATTACCTATTATAATCATGTCATCCACATACAAAGAAATCCAAATAATATACCTCTCTTCATCATACATGGTATACATATTTGGATCATTCATACTCCTATGAAAATCATGTTGCAAGAAAAATGAATTAATCTTCTCGTACCAAGACCTAGGTGCTTTTTTTAAACCATATAATGCATTTTTCAATCTACACACTAAATGTTCTTGCCCTTTCTTAACAAACCCTTTAGGTTGGACTAAATAAACATCTTCCTTTAAATCACCATTTAGAAATGCAGACTTAGCATCTAACTTCTGTAGCTTACACTAATTTTTTGTAGCTAAAGAAATTAACATTCTAATAGTATTCAGTTTGGCTACAAGAGAACAGTTTTCTTCAAAGTAAATTCCCTTTTGCTGTGAATAACCCTTTTCTACCAATATATATTTAAACTAATCTATACTCCCATCTACATTAAATTTAGGTTTGTAGAGCTACTTGCAACCTATGGGTGTTTTTCCTTCAAGAAATTCAACTATTTCCCAAGTATGGTTTCTAATAATAGATTTAATTCTTCATTCATTGCATCCAATAATTCATGATATTGACTAGTTTCTTTATAGTTTGTGGGCTCTATAACATTTTAAATGTTTGACATTAAATCATAGTATTTCAATCTGGTTGGTAATTGAACCTGCCTAGCTGATCTTCTCGGTAGTGGTCTCTCCACAAATATTTATACTTCAGACCTTTGCGAGCTTGACTTACTGTCTACATCACCTATATCTTCCTCTTTCTACCGTTGTTGATTATCCTCACTACTTTCTTCCATCAACAATGAAATTTTCAATTCTCCAAGAATCATTTAATTTCTTTCCTCAACCTGCTCATGAAATATGACATCTCGACTTGCAAATATTTTATGAGTCATAGGATTAAACAAATTATAAGCTTTAAACTTAGTGCAATATCCTACAAAGATGCATTTCATGGCCTTAGGATCTAACTTCTTTCTATCCTCCTTGGGTATATGGGCAAATGATTTTGACCCAAAAAATCTTAAATGAATGATTGTTGGCTTATATCCATAAAATGCTTCAAAAGGAGTTTTAAAATCCAAACATTTAGTAGAACTCCTATTTTTTAAATAGCAACAGTGTTGATTTATTCAGCCCAAAACCCATTTGATAGACCCTTACCTTCAATCATACTTCGTGGGCACTTCACAAGGGTTCTATTATTTCATTCTATGACTCCATTTTGCTACGAAGTGTGAGGCACTGTGAACTGTTGAATAATCCCATGATTTATGCAAAATTTCAAGAACTCTCCCGACTTGTATTCTCCCCTTTGATCGAAGTGGAGAATATTCATGAATTTCCGTGTCTCCTTCTCCACCATAGTCTTAAATTATTTAAAACATTGAAATTTCTGTCTCTTTTTTCTTAAAAAATATATCCAAAAGAATCTAGTGAAATCATCAGTAAACAGTAAAAAATAATATGCAACGCCTAGCAAACTAGTCTCGATAGGTCCACATATGTTTGTATGCACCGACTTCAGAATATATATTTTCTTCCTATCAGCATTAAAAGTAAACTCTCCTCTACACATTTTCCATAATGCACATCCATAACATTACACTAGCACATTTGGCCCAATTTCCAGGGCGAAAATGTCACTCTTGCGACACATAGGCGTCCCAATGATTCAGATTTATGCAGGAATGCAAAAAAATACACATATAACCATAAAAACAGAGATGCAGCGGAAATAATGATTCATTTTATTAAAATCAAATGACTGAAATGTGGAAATAAACAACTAGGGCGGTGGTAGGCTTATCTCTGAGAAGAGATGTGGTGATTACAGGCCTCTGAACTATGCTACAATGAGACATAATGGAAATGAGCGAGTGAGGGCACTGGTAGTGTATCTCTAAGAAGAGATGTGATGGCTACAGGTCCCTCCACCATGTTACAATGAAAACATGATGGAAATAAATGAGCTAGGGCACCGATAGCGTATTTATCAGAAGAAATGTGACAACTACAAGCCCCCTAAATTGTGTTACAATGAGACATAATGGAAATGAACGAGTGAGGGCATTGGTAGCATATCTCTAAGAAGATATGTGTCAGCTATAAGTCCCTCCACTATGTTACAATGCAGGCATGATGGAAATAAACGAGGTAGGGCACTGGTAGCTTATCTCTAAGAAGAGATGTGACAACTACAAACCCTCTGAACTATGTTATAATGATACATAATGGAAGTGAATGAGAGAGGGAACTGGTAGCATATCTATGGGAATATATGTGATGGCTACAGGCTCCTCCACTGTGTTATAATGTAGACATGATGGAAATAAACGAGCTAGGGCACTGGTAGAGTATGTATGAGAAGAGATGCGATGGCTACAAGCCCCCTAGACTATATTACAGTGAGGCTTGAAGGTCTATTTATTGTTGAGAAACAATTTAAAACCATAAACATCCAAAAACCTAACCCTAGGAGATGAAGTGCCAAAACTGTGGGTCCCGTTTGGGTAAATTGGCGTTCCAACTTCTCGAGGACGTAACTTTGATATCCGATCTCCGTTTGACGCGCTCAAAACCTCGTTAGAAAGATATATATGAGGAATAAAACTTTTTCGTAATAAAAATTTGTATATGTAGCCATGTTGATCCCGGTTTCCCCAAAAAACGTCGTTTAGGGCGTCAAAACGGCTTTGGAAGTTTAGGACCCAAAAAAATGGTAAAACTAGTAAGTTGTGCTGAAACTTAAAAATTTAAAGAACTGATGGTGGGGGCCCAAATGGAATAGGTGGGTGGCCACCGATATCCACCTGGATCATTAAGGCCCCAAAACAACTCCGAGATTGTAGGACCTGAAAACCTGCTAAAAATAGTAAGTTGTGTTGAAAGTGAAAGGCTGAAAGAATTGATGGTGTGGGTCCAAATGATATAGGTGGGTGGCCAATGATATCCACCTAAACCATTCCTCCATCCTTAGGGATAAATTGTCCCCTTTGCTTTAATTTCCTCCATGACAGGAAAATTCTCCTGAACATGGTATTGGATTTGTGCAGGATGTCACGAACCTGTTGGCGGACGTGCTGGATGTAAATTTGTTGTTGATGGGTGGCCATTGAAGGATCGGGGAAAAAATATCCATGATCACACTCCTCTCTTTCTTGAGGGCCTCCTCGAGCAAGATTTTGATAAGATATACTACTCCCTTTTCTTTCTTTCCTTTCGCCATGGGGGGTCGTCGGGGTTTACGGGTTGATCTTGCAGTGGTTCAACCAGATCGAGCCCGAACTCCTTATCACATTACCACGTTGGGGACATGCAAAGAAAAACAAAAAAGGAATAGACCCACTCTGATACCACTCATCCATATTTATGTAGGAACACAACAGAATACACATATAACCATAAATATAGAGATGCAACAGAAATAATGCTTCATTTTATTAAAATAAAATGACTGAAATATGGAAATAAATAGCTAGGGTGCTGGTAGGCCTATCTCTGAGAAGATATGTGGTGGCTACAGGCCTTTGAACTATGTTACAATGAGACATAATGGAAATGAACGATCGAGGGCACTGGTAGCGTATCTCTGAGAAGATATATGACAGCTATAGGTCCCTCCATTATGTTACAATGCAAAGATTATGGAAATAAATGATCTATGGAACTGGTAGTGTATCTCTGAGAAGAGATGTGATGGCTACAAACCCCCTGAACTGTGTTACAATGAGACATAATGGAAAAGAATGAGTGAGGGCACTAGTAGCGTATCTCTGAGAAGAGATGTGATGGCTATAGGTCCCTCCACTATGTTACAATGCAAAGATGATGGAAATAAACGAACTAGGGCACTGGTAACGTATCTCTGATAAGAGATGTGATGGATACAAGCCCCCTAAAATGACTTAAAATGAGGCTCGAAGGCCTATTTATTGTTGAGAAACAATGTAAAACCCTAAAAATCCAAAAACCTAACCCTAGGAGATGAAGCGCCAAAGTTGTGGGTCCCGTTTGGGTAAATTGGTGTTTCAATTTCCCGAGGATGTAACTTTGGTATCCGATCTTTGTTTGACATGCTCAATACCTTGTTAGAAATATCTATCCAAGGAATACAACTTTTGAGTTAGAAAAATGGTGTATAGACCCATGTTAGACCCATGTTGCTCCCGGGTTCCCCAAAAAACGTCGTTTAGGGCCTCAAAATAGCTCTGAAAGTTCAGGACCCGAAAAAACTGCTAAAAATAGTAAGTTGTGCCTAAAATTAAAAACTAAAAGAACTGATGGTGGGGGTCCAAATGGATTAGGTGGGTGGCCACCAATATCCACCTAGATCATTAAGGCCCCAAAATGGCTCTGGGAGTGTAGGACCTAAAAACCTGTTAAAAATAGGAAGTTGTGTTAGAAGTGAGGCTGAAAGAATTGATGGTGCAGGTCCAAATGGAATAGGTGGGTGGCCACCGATATCCACCAGGATCACCCAAGAGAGACACTTTGAGGTGGGCCAAAATGTTGTTTCCTGTCCCGTCGCAATTCTGACACTTCTAAAAATTATTCGTAAAGTGACACTAGTTCCGATTTTTTTTTGGTAGTGTCGCAACTCTGACATTTACATATTATCTTCGCTCTTCTGACATTTAAAAATTTATGTCTCTCTTTCGAAATTTACAAATGGCCATCGCTCTTCCAACCTTCACAAATTTATGTCGCTCTTCCGACGTTTACAAATCATTGTCGCTCTTCTAACTTTTACAAATTTCCATTACTCTTCTGACGTTGAAAAATTTTCATTGCATTTCCAACATTTACAAATGGCATCACTCTTCCAACGTTTACAACTTTCCATCACTCTTCCAACGATGACAAATTTACTTCGTTGTTCTGATGGTTACATATTGTCATCGCTCTTCCGACGGTTTTAAGTGGACAGTAGCATCATAATACTAACAACAACAAACAAATATGGAAAAAAAAACAAATATGGAGTATGGAATGCATGTTTTGGTTGATATATCTGAGCCATATGTTGGGTTATTACACTGGCATAGTATTTGTTTCAACCAAACTGGGGCTGATATTTGACATTGACTCTACATTTTCTATGTTGCAATTCTTGTCTCATAGAGCTACCCTTTACATCATTAGTTAAGTGTAATATATGACAGGGACATCCAAATGCCTTCGACCTTGGGAGGCTAATATATATAGATTGAATGGTATATCTTGTAACATATTACAAATTTATATCAGGAATTATGTAAAGAAGTCCTCATGGAGTTGCGTGTTGGGTCACGTATTTCCTTTTGTAGCCAAGATTCTCCCGAGAGTAATTCATCCTCATATCCAGAGTATGAGCAATAGAATGGGCAGACTCCAGATCTGGAACTTGATGCCTCTTGGGTAGAATGCTCTTCTTAGCAAAACAATGACAGCATGATTCTGATTATCCATCGAAAATTTCATGATGTTCACAAGAATTTACTTGTTAATAACACTACAGGGATTCCAAGGAAGTACAAGAAATGTGTCTCTTCCGAATGTTAGATTTCACAGTCCAATTCATGAAAAAACAAAATCTACAATAACGAGAACTGAAATAATTTATCATCGTTAACTAGTTGCTATGTGACCCAAGTACAATACAGTTCAACCTGGCACAAGGGCATGCAAGGTAGGCAGGGTTGGTATGGTTTTCAGGATGCCTCTTTTTAAATCAAAATGTAGGGGGAAGGTGCATCACACACATGTACATGCATGTAATTTGTAAAAATATAAAAACGTAACTAACAAAATGAGATGGCTTACATAAATACTCAGAGTGACCTAAATTGCATATGAGGAAAGTTGTACTACCTACAAACACTTTCAGGCTTTAACAGCCAAGAAAATTTTGTGACATGCAGCCTCTTTCCAATCATGATACACATAAGATTCCTCTAACTACTCTAAGAATGGGAGTCAGGGATCTATGAAAGATTCCTTAAAACATGAAAGCCTGCACAATGTGCCATAGCATGTCAAAGTAGATGAAGTAAAATAACAATATTTAAATTAGGGAACATGTTATACATGTTTGTAGCCTTTGTGAAAAAATTATTTTTAAAAATTTACCAGTAGATAGACTAAGATACCCATTGGATTACTTCCACCAAAAATCAAGACTACAATGACTAGGACATACCTAACTACGAGTAATTTCCAAATACAAAGTATAACCTAAATACTCAAGATTGAAGGCACAAAGTTTGGAAAAAATTAATGGAGGAGAGATAGAGTGTAGGAAGGTAGATGGCTGATAGTTCCATCTCCTTCAAAACCTGATACTTGATGGCATTGATGATCAATGTGAGGAACTCCCTGAAGGATCCATTCCCAGGGCCAGATTCATCGTGTCTTGGAGTTTTAAAATTAAGGAGCAGCTAAATAATTTTCTTTAGTGCAACTGTTTAAAGGAGATAGGAGTATAAAGGAAAAAATACAAGAAATATGGGCTCTTCTCTGGACTTAGACCCAGGTGTAACTAAATCTTTTCTTCTTTTCTATTTTTTCCTTCTCTTACCTTTCATGGTATAATCTTGCGCAAACTATCAATACCAAACCTATGTCTTCAAGTTAACAAGACAACTCAAGGATGGTTTAATAATGAGCTAAAATTTAAACTTATTAAGCTAGCCCTGTGGCTGAGTAACCATTAGATGTGAATTTTTTTGCATTCCTGGACAATATCTCTTAAATTTTAACTCTTTAGATTTCTTATTTTTTGTGTTTTCTAGCATTATTTATCCTTTCATATTAATGCTTTTGGATCAAACGTTGGTGCTTTTAAACAATTCTATTTGAAGCTTGTTACTACTTAAAAATTAAAATGATTTATGATGGCCTTTGATAATGTTATAAATAATTTCTAAAAAAATATCTTAGATATTGGTATACTGAGTTTTGCTTAGACTATCGTGGCTATCTTCATGATCGATATGTTTTCTTTTTAGGAAATTTTTTTCTATATTGAATGTTGTCCAGCCAATTGATATTTTAAATAGTTACTTAGTATTGCATTAGTATTTACAAGATCTCTTGTTTCCCTTTGCTTGTGTGCAAATGAAGAGGGAAATTTGACTATTTTTTTAACATAGAAATGATCTACCTATTACATACTCTTACGAGGAAACAAGATGTTGACAAGGTCATGACGGATATGTTGGATAAAGTTTTGGGTCTCCTATTTGAAAGGGCCACAGATGTTGTTTGCATGAAGCTTGGTGAAATTATACTCTTCTTCTCTTCCTGATGCATTTTTAAATATCTATCAAAGATTCTCATGATTTGGTTATGTTGGCATTTAATTTTTTATCCTTTATCATTTTTCCATGGCCACAACTTGCAAAAATTGTACGTGATGTGTCCAAGTTTGCATCGATATCTTTGTAAGGGATCTTAGGCCTATTCCACTTGGAACACTATCACTATTGGCTACATTTCGCATACTCACCATTTTAGCAGCTGTCCTAAACTTCCGAAATGCTTTGAGGTCTTAACGACGTTTTTTTAGAAATGTATAGGAACATGTCTGTATGGACCCTATGCTGCCCGTCCCAGCCTAGATTTCTGAGATCTTCAACTTATAACGCGGCCAAACAGAGATCGTATGCCAAAGTTACTCCCCTGGGAAGTTGAAACACCACTTTACCCAAACGGGGCCCATAGTTTTGGCGCTTCATCTCCTAGGGTTAGGGTTTTGGCTGTTTAGGATTTCCCATTGTTTCTAAATGATAAATAGGCCCTCGAGCCTCATTGTAACACAGTTCAGAGGCCTGTAGCCGCCACATCTCTTCTCAGAGATAGCTACCAACGCCCTAGCTAGTTTTATTTCCATTCTGTCTGTAAGCAAATTTCAGTTCTTTGATATTAATGAAATGAAGTGTTTCTCCTGCCCTATCTCTCGTATCTATGTTTATATGTTTGAGCCAAGAGATTTCGCATAACTGAATGTAAATAACATCATTTCATTAATATCAAAGAACCGAAATTTTCTACGTACACTAACTGGGATTTATGCACGCAACAGAATAAACATATAAATATAAATACGTAGATGTCCAAAAATATAACACTTCATTTCATTAATATCAAAGAACTCTTAAATTGCTTGCCATTTATAATGGAATGAAACGTAGCTAGGGCGCCGGTAGCTATCTCCTGCAAGAGAGTATGCACAAAAGCTCCCAATCTGAATACAACGGAGGCTCGAGGGCATATTTATTACTAGAAACAATGGGAAATCCTAAACAGCCAAAACCCTAACCCTAGGAGATGAAGCGCCAAAACTATGGCCCCGTTTGGGTAAATTGGTGTTTCAACTTCCCAGGGGCGTAACTTTGGCATATGATCTCCATTTGACGCGTACCATACCTCGTTAGAAAGATCTATATCCGAGGACTAAGAATAACGATAAACATCGGTCTCATGGACCATATGTTGCTCTCCGTTTTCCCAAAAAACGCGTCGTTTAGGGCCTCAAAACGTTCTCCGGAAGTTTAGGACCCAAAACTGCTAAAAATAGTAAACTATACCGAAACTGAAAAACTGAAAGAGACAATGGTGGAGCCCCAAGTGGAATAGGCGGGTGACCACCAATATCCACCCAGATCATTCCTCCCCCCTTAGGAAGCAATGGTCCCCATTGCGTTAATTTCCTCCATGAGATGAGGAAATTTCTGCTGAACTTGGTCCCTGGTGAACCACTTTCCTTGGTGCAGGAGTTGGCCAGCTTTGACAACCCGATATAGTTGGATCTGCTGCTGGCGAGTGTTCTTGATTTGCATGTCCATGATGAAATCTGTGGTGGCCTGTTCCATGCAGTCTGGATTTAACTCAGTTGGTGTGAGTTGTTCTGCAATGTCCGAGGTGTCCAGTAGAGGTGGGAAGTAAGGACGAAGGCGATCCACATTGAAGACTCGGTGCAGACCAAGGAATGGTGGAATACTGAGCTCGAATGCATTGTTCCCTACAGCCTTGGTGATGGTGTACGGCCCGTATCGGAGCGGGCGAAGCTTGCGGTGGGGTCCAGTGAGGCGCTCCTTCTGCAAATGTAGCCATACTTTGTCACCCACCTGGAAGTTGTGTGGCACCCGGTGTTGATCATGGCGTTGCTTGTACTTGGCATTGGCTCTATCCAATATATCATGAACCTTTTTTTGGATGTGTTGAATGCGCTCGATGAAGCTACTAGCTTTTTCAACTTCAGACTGGACATGAGCTGAATTGGCCTGAGCAGCTGCAAATGGCATGGCTACGTCAATGGGACATATTGGCTGGAATCCCAAGCCCACCTGAAAGGGGCTATGGCCGATTGAACTGTGGAGAGCCCGATTATAACTATGTTGTACATAAGGGAGGCTCTCGTCCCATGTGCGTGGATGCTTTGAATTGTACATGCGCAGAATGTGTACAATCATTCTGTTGACGACCTCTGTCTGGCCATCCGTTTGGGGATGGAAAGCTGTGGACTTGGTGAGCTTGGTATCCAACATCGACCAGAGGCTGGACCAAAATGTGCTGAGGAACCTGCTATCCCGATCTGATATGATAGACTGTGGGATCCCAAAGTTCACCCACACTCGTTCAAAGAAGAGTTTAGCAGTGGCTTCTGCTGTGATATTCTTCTTACAGGCCGCCATGATGGCCATCTTCGAGAATCTGTCAACGACCACGAAAACACAGTCATTTCCATTCTTAGTAGAAGGCAGGCCCGACATGTAAACCATGGAGATGGATTCCCACGGTCGACTAGGGGTAGGTAGTGGAGTATATAGGCCTTGCTTCTTGATGGTCGGTTTGGCAATGGCACAAGCAGTGCAGGATCTGATGTGCTTCTCGACATCCCTTCGAAGGTTCGGCCAATAGAAATACTTCTGTAGTATTGCTACTGTTTTCTCGACCCCGAAATGCCCAGCGACTCGACTGTAGTGTGCTTCCCATATCATCTTGGCACGCTCGCTTGAAGGAACACAAAGGTGTCCCATGTGACATAAAAGTGCATCTTGGAGGTGAAAATTTGGAACTTGCGTACCCCCAAGAGTGCCTTGTAAGTTTGGCCGAATTCTGGGTCACTCTCATAGAGAAGCGGCCAATCAGAAGTCTCGTGCCCACAAGAGTTGAGCACAGTGGTGAGCGCCACGATCGGTGGTCGGCTGAGGCAGTCCGCAACATGATTGGTGCTACCCTTCTTATACTTGATGTTCAAATGAAACTGTTGCAGATATGTAGACCACTTCTGATGGCGATCATTCTGCAACTTCCCTTGTGTCTGTATGAACTGCAGGGGCCTGTGGTCTGTGTGGATGATTGTTTCCTTCCCCAAAATGTAATGCTTCCATTGTCGATAAGCTTGTACAATGGAGTACATTTCTTTGTCATATGTGGGGTACTTGCGAACTGTGTCAGACAATGTCTCACTGTGAAATGCCACTGGATGTCCCTGTTGAGTAAGAACCGCCCCAATAGCATAGTCAGAGGCATCTGTCTCGATCTCAAATGGCTGTTGCAAGTCTGGTAAAGTGAGCACTGGGGCAGAACAGAGGCGGTTTTTCAGTTCTGTGAACGCCTTCTATTGAGGTTCCGACCAAAAAAAAATTTCTCTCGCTCCTCCCTTGGTGACTTGACTCAAGGGCCAAGTGATATGAGAGAATCCCAACACGAACCTCCGATAGAAATTAGCAAGACCCAGAAAGCTGCGAAGCTCTGTTATAGTGGTTGGGGCTGGCCAATCTCGAATGACTTGGATCTTGGCCGGATCCACATGCACCCCCCTTTCATCAATAATGTATCCCAGATATTGAACCTGGGTCATGCCAAAAGTGCACTTCTCCAAATTGGCACACAACTTGTGTTGCCGCAGTGTTTGGAGGACTTGTCTGATGTGGTGAAGGTGCTCTTCCCAAGTCTGGCTAAAGATCAGAATATCATCCAAGTACACCACTACAAATGAGTTGGTGAATGGCCGCAATATGTCATCCATCATCCTCATGAAGATGGCGGGAGCATTCGTCAACCCGAAAGGCATGACCAGCCATTCGAAAAGGCCTTCCTTGGCTTTGAAGGCAGTCTTCCACACATCGGAGGGTTCAATTGGGACCTGGTGATACCCAGACTTCAGGTCGATCTTGCTGAGATATTTTTCACCTTTGAGTTGGTCCAAAAGGTCATCAATCCGTGGGATTGGCATCATTTCAGAGACAATGATTCTGTCTGCCTGAGAAGCCAACAGCGTAGTGTCCACGTCCCATCCTTCTTCACCAACACGACCCAAGCCCAGGCGATGACTTTGGTCCGATGTGATTCTTTCTATCAGCCTCGAATCGCCTTGATTTCATCATTCTCCAGAACAGAGCGCCGATAGATCGGTCCATTGGGTAGCGGCGCACCTGGGGTCAGATCAATCGGGTGCTTGACCTGACAGTGCAGAGGAACCCCTGTGGGTGAGGTGAATATGTCTCCATACTCCTCCACAACCTTATCCATTTGTTGTTGTTGTGCAGAGGAGCCCTGTCTGGAGGATGTGGCCACAGTCTTCTTCTTGCCCTGGGGGCGGATCATCAGGAAAACGAATTTCCTGGTTTGGGAAATGAGCTTACTGCATTGTTTTATGAAAATCAAAGATGAGCGGCAGAGGTGGTACCGTGTGATTCTACAACTTATTTCGCAACAAGAACAACATCGAGGCCGAGACTCATGGCCACGCACAGAGACGCCATGGGCATGGTTGTCCTAATAATACATCAGAAACATCAATAGGAGCAACGTCACATAATACCTCATCCGTGAAGGGCTTGATGCTATAGGGAAGGCGGCACTGCTGGCTGACGCGGAGATCTCGTCCTTGGTGAAGCTACCCGATGGTGTATGGATGTGGGTGAGCTGTGGTCGGCAAGCCCAACCGCTTCACGGCGTCTGCTGAAATGAGGTTCTTTTGGCTCCCATTGTCGACAATGAACTGTACAGGGGAGCCCTTTACCCACATCTGGGAGAGGAAGAGACGTTCCTCCTCCGGATTCTGCCTCCTTTATCCTGCGCGGCGTATGCTTTTGGGCTCCGCATCACATTTTTGTTTTTCATTCGCTTTTCGGTGTTCTGATTTGGATCTGTGAGCATGCATCCCACCGAAGCCCCTCATCTCTGCCACGGCGATCGCTAGCCCGATCACCAGTTGGGGAGTGGAGCTCTTATGGAACTCACACCACTTTCCCGTGTCCTTCTTTGGCTTTGCGGTGCTGTTATTTTCTTGTGGCTTCGATGACTTGTCTTTAGCCGCCATGCCTTGGCTCGATCCTTTGTTCTGCGGTTTGGAAGCACCTTTCCCTTGATTTTGATTCGCAGATCCAAAGTCTCGCTTCTTCTGCTTGAATTTCTGCTCAATCTTGGCAGCATACCGATATGTCGTACCAAGCGAGGAGATGTCGAGGAACTCCATTTCCTCTTGAATGTATCTGTGCAGACAGTTGCGATACTTTAGCACCAGATGTTTCTCTGAATCTTTGATACCCAACTTTGTGCGCAGGGTATGGAACAGATTCGTCAGCTCATGCACATCTTGATCCCTTTGTTGTCGCAGCGTGGTCCATTGTATGTACTTATCCTCATAGCTCCCCACGGGATAGTACTGTTCCTTGACGGCGTCTCGGAAAGAATTCCAAGTTGGTACGGCCGAGAACAGAGAGGGTTCTGTCTGGTCCTTGTTCTCACAGTAGGTTTCCCACCAGTCCTTAACATGGGGGTAGCTTTGAGGAGTGCAAAAATAATCTTCTCCCGGTCTGAAAAGTCATGAACCGAGAAATATCCTTCTAATAGATTCAACCATCTATCTACGGCATCTGCGTCTATTTGACCCTAAAATATGGGAATGTCAAAATTTACTTGTACCTTAAAAGGAGTCGCGCCTCCAGAGTGGCTGCTGGATGCAGATGCGCCGCCGGTGGGTAGCCGTTGAAGGATCTGAGCAAAGTTATCCATCATTGCGTTCCTTTGTTTTTCGAGGGCCTCCTCGAGCAATATTTTGATAGGATCTCCTGCTCCCTCATCTTTCTTTTCGTCCCCCATGGGTGTCCGTCGAGGTTTGCGAGGCTGATCTTGCAAAGGTTCCACCAGATCGAGCCCTAGCTCCTTATACCCCGACCTCGTTGGGGACATGCAAAGAAGGATCGAGAAAAAGAAGACCGCTCTGATACCACTGATCCAGATTTATGCAGGAACGCAACAGAATAAACATATAAACATAAACACAGAGATGCAGCGGAAATAACACTTCATTTCATTAATATCAACGAACTGAATTTTGCTTACAGACAGAATGGAAATAAAACTAGCTAGGGCGCTGGTAGCTATCTCTGAGAAGAGATGTGGCGGCTACAGGCCTCTGAACTGTGTTATAATGAGGCTCGAGGGCCTATTTATCATTTAGAAACAATGGGAAATCCTAAACAGCCAAAACCCCAACCCTAGGAGATGAAGCGCCAAAACTATGGGCCCTGTTTGGGTAAATTGGTGTTTCAACTTCCCAGGGGCGTAACTTTGGCATACGATCTCCGTTTGACGCGTACCATACCTCGTTAGAAAGATCTATCCGAGGACTACAAATTTGGAACGAGAAACATCGATCCATGGACCCATGTTGCTCTCCGTTTTCCCAAAAAACGTCGTTTAGGGCCTCAAAACGGCTCCGGAAGTTTAGGACCCGAAAAACTGCTAAAAATAGTAAACTGTGCCGAAACTGAAAAACTGAAATAGACAATGGTGGAGCCCCAAGTGGAATAGGCGGGTGACCGCCAATATCCACCTGGATCATGGTGGATGTTGATGCAAAGTAAATCTAAGTTTATCTAAAGTACTTTGACATCACTTTGATACCTGCTACAATATTCTTCTTTAATTCACATCACATGAATATGGACTCAGGGTATTTCACTCTTCCTCGCATTCAATTTTGTAGGTTTTATACATCTTAATTTTTCCTTATTTGATTCTCTGGTAGAAATATTTGTGATTGGAAATGTTCAGAATTAGCTGATGAGAATAGATTTTTTATGATCAACGACGATGCATAATTTGTATGTGAGGATCATATTTTGATTTGAAAGAAGATATTTATTATGAGCAATTGTATCATTGGGATGAGGAGGAATATTCAAGCATAGTTATATTTCATCAGAGGATATTTTTTACTTAATGCATAAGTTGAGTTTGGGAAAGTTAGTTTGATTATGCAGGGTGATTGATAAAATGTAATATCCTGCCTTCAAACAGAACTCCAGATCATACTAAATGGATTGGTGTTTTCCATCAAAAGAAATAATTCATTGATGTTGTAGAGGTATGTGTTTAAAAATTATTATTTTAGAAAGTTTGAATGGTTGTTTTGTTACACAATTTTAAAATAAAACCAACTATCTATTAACACCCAACTCGATTTTTTGAATCTTTCTGGCACCTCACTAAAAATAAGTTCTAGTTCTATCTAGCCCTATTTCTAAGGAAAATAAGAATACAAACACCTATCCAAATTGTGGATATTAAGGATATAATACATCAAAAGCATTACTGAAAGAAACATAATGGAATGTGATCTTTTCCCTAAAGATTTATGGGATGAAGATAGAATTCTTTCTTCTTTTAACTGGCACAAAGAAAATCCAATAAACTAAAGAACTTGTTAAAACTTAAGCATGTATGCATCTATATACCATGGCCAACAGGGAATGTTGTAACGAATGTGAATAAAAAATTACGGTAGTAGTATAACACATGAAAGGAATGACTGCATACATGCCGAGAAAACCAATTTGACAAAGGAGAGTCTCTTCTCCAAGTCATACATCGGCTGCCAAGGAGCTTTCCTGAGTGTTGGCCTTCATAGAAAAGTATGGCTTTGGAGAGAGAATCTCCATAGTTATGGGAACCTCCATGGACCTTGGGCTTTGGGTTCCTAGAGTGATGATAGCTCTCTATAGTATAATTTGCATTACCATGCCCTACCCAGAATAGAGAAAACAACCCAAAAACCAAGGAAACATCACAAAATGCCCTCATTGTCAAAAGGCTAGACCCACAAACTAAGACAACTATGTATTCAAGCCAAAGCTCTGGACTAAGTGCAGTGTTGCTGCTAAGCCATCAAGCACATTAATTTATAGGCCGGGGGGTTAAAGAGAGCGTAAAAATCCTTGGGAATGGACTCCACCACACATTCCTTAGACTTTTATATCTTGAATTGCATATATTGAATGGTATTAACAGACTTGGTATAGTTGTCACAGGTATATAATGGGAAAATATGAAAAATAATAAAAGATATAATTGTCCCAAGGAGATATTGTATATATAAATGATGAAAAGGAATTAAAGGGTATCCCTCTATAGAGCACATAATGCAACATGCCAGCTGAACTATGTAGGTATTCTGAAATAGTTCATGCAAGTTAAATACCTGACTATCCAAGTTTAAAACTTTAACTCTCCTTGCGTATTTTTAAATTATCATTCAATTTGTATCTAACTAATAAAACTAGATAGAGGGAAGCAGATGTTTTAATAATCTCTCTCATGCAAATCTGCATAAGTAAATATACTTGACAACTATAGACAAACCAACCCTCATCATAGGTGGAAGGCCTTTCCATTTGGATTGGCAACATTCCAGTCTATGGGTGGTGTTCCTGATGATTGTATGCTTCCACCTAATAATAAAATTTACATGTATTTTTAGGTTGTGAAAAAACTAAAAGATTAAAGGAGATGTTAATACAATATAATAAAAATTAATTATTGAAAAGTACTGCCACTTAAAGAGATTACAATGATGAAAAAATTATAGCCAAGTGATCTATAGAAACAATAACAATTGCAAGATTACAATGCTTAAAATGAGCTGAGAGAGAGATGGATTCAAGGGTTATTCTTAACAAAATCTAAACCAAGAAACAAACACCAATCCTCTATATATTTTTCTTTCCAAATGCTAATGATTATCTTTTCCAAATGCTAATGATTATCTTTTCCAAATATGCGTGAAACTTTAAAATTCAAATCAAATATGCCTCAATTATATGAACAGTCCCAAAGAAGAGCCTAAGGCACAATTAATGAATCAGATCACTGTTAATAAAAACATACCATAGTAGCCTCTTTCCAAGTGTATGTTAGTCAAAGAGATCAATACTGAAATCATTCACCAAACCCAAATGCAACCCTAAAGTAAGGAAAACAAATGTCAATGGTACCTGCTTGAAACTATGAGAGATCTCATGAGATAAAAAGAAAAATTGGCTTTAATTCCAATTATTCAATTAACGAAAAACATTCTTAAATGAATAACACCTAGGGTCAATACAATATTACCATTCACAAATTGACAATGATATTTTTCAAAGTTCTTATGCCAATTTTGAGGAAGGCAAAATAATACTTAAGAATTTGACTCTTTATAATAACTTCAATGAACACTTAGCTTGTAAAGAAGTTACTAATGCTTTAGGGAATGAGGTTGTTAACGCAAAACAATTATATTCTAAAGAAGTCACAAGGCACAACAAATTTAGTACTTTTCTTAAGATATTTCAAAAATTTTCAAGGCAACTCAATTGTAAACAATATATGTAATTCCTTTATATTCCAATTATTTCCAATGAGAAGTGATCAAACCTTTGGGGTAGCAACAAACCTCTTATGTTCTAAAGTATTCAAAAACAAAATTTTAATAGGCCAACTCCCTTAGGCTTATTCAATGAGATTTCTTACGTTACATGTGCTTCAAAACTTATCAAATGACGTTTAGTGGGTAACCAGAACAACAATAAATAATCTCACGAGAATAGAAAGATAACAGTGAAAATATGCATGAGACAGTTTTCAAATTTCAAGTTCTAAAGAAAATAAAAAATAAAAGAACAAATTAAAATCAAACATGTAAATGATGAAAACATAGTCCTGCTACTGAGATTTCACTGTTGTATTGGATCATACATCTTCAAGTTTAAGAGAAGCTAACAGTAGTAATAAGATTAGTCCTCCAACAAACCAGATTTGTAACCCAAATAGAAAGGAAAGAAATCCAAACATTTGTGACTATTATGTTTTGATTCCTTAGTGTTTTAAGGATTTCTATTGCGTATTATCTATGTGATTAAGGTCAACAGTGAGATGCTTCGAATCTGGTGTATAATTTACAGTATGTTGTAGCTTACGATGAGAGAGGAAGTAGGCCACAATACCTTGCAACCTTACTCCAAAGGGTAATTTGTCAAATAAAAAGGAAAAATGGCAGTGCTTAGGCCTCAAACAGGTGAGTAAACCTCTCCAATGATCACGTTATATCTTCATTCACCAAAAATTAGCCCAAGACTGATATTTAACAAAAAATGCTTGCAACCAGCTTCAGAAAACCAATTATATTCGAGTTAAATTTTCAATTTTAAGGGAATTTTTGTAATGTTTCAAGATTCACAAAACCGCTTCTCTCTATGTGGTTTCCACACCAGCTCAGGGGCTTCAAATTTCTCTTGGACTTGAGTATGAAATCCCTAAAAAAAAAATCAGTTAATGCTCAGGACTTCAAAAATAATTTCCTTGAAATTTCCAATAAGAAAACACAGTTTTGAACCTTAAATTCTTTAATTATTTCTAACACAAAGTTCATTAATAAATTTTATCCTATTGTTCTAAACTGAATTATTTCAACACTACTTTGTCCTTTTTATTATGCATCCATTTGCAAAATTGAGAAACACTCTGTTTTAGAATGATCTGCATTATTGAGAAGATTTTAGTTTGAATGTAATCATATGTATTTCTTGGGAGATTCCATATTTTAAACTAGGCCGTATTAGAAGAATCATCATTTTTCCTCACCAAGCCTCTACAACTAACATCCATAATCACAAGAAGTGTCCAAAACCCATAATTAGAAAATATCTTTGAATCAATGGTTACTTGAGGGATATTACATAACATTTCCAAGTAATTTCTCAATAAACAACTAACAGGAGAAATAATTATCTGATAATGATTTCATTCCATGGAAAATGTACTCATTTCAGGCCATCTAAATGAAGGGAGGTGTATAAGTTGATGTGAATTGGGTCTTTGTTCAGGGTTTTAATGCTTGAATTCTTTAGTCCTCGGATTTTTTACCGAACAAGAGTGCTTCGGATCAATCCTCTGAGATCAAGCCTCTAAAAATTTCAAGAATGCTTCTGAGATCAAGCCTTTAAACCTTACCGCCTGAAATCCCCCTTGGATATGCACAGATAAGGTATATTTTAGATCTTCCTGAACCCTAACTCAGTTTGCAGAGAGATGGAGCTGGCATAGAGCATGCATTATTATTTAGAAGTTGAGAGAATTAAAGTGATATTGAAGGAACTGGAATTCCTTTCTCTTAAAAGAAAAAGCAAGGATATAAAAGCCTTGATGCTAAAAAAAATGAATAAGAAAAACAAGGCTGAAAATTTGAAGAATGCTTCTAAGATCAGGCCTCTAAACCTTAATCATAAATCAGGTGAAACAGGGTACAATCCTTTCACTCGACGTTGGATTCAATCTCAAAATTATTATGATACAAAGGAAAAGGTTGTGGAAGAAAAAAGCATAAAGTAACCAGAAAACATAACCAAGAAAGATTTGAATCCAAGGATTTGTTCTATAAATTAAGTGCAAGAGGCCATAAGATAAAGGCCAAAATTAAATTGGCATCTTCGATTGGTTTAATATATCTACTAATAAAAAAAACAACAAATAAAGTGATGTGTGGTTTGACAGAAAGTTTCCTTGGGTGAAACCCAAGAGACCGTAGTTCAAATCTCATTGAGTATGTGGCTTCCTATGATCTTGGCTCAAGGAGTAGGTTCCCCCTTTCCTGAGGGGTCTCGGATCTTGCTGAATCATAAGAACTGGTATATCTGACTTGTAGGCTGTTGGATATATCCTGGTGTTATATTGGCGACCATGAGGATTGATCCTGGGTCTCCCCTAGCTTACTCTAAATAATTACCGATTCACCATGTGTAAAAAATAAAATTAAAAAAACAACAAAATTTATGTCCTTGGATAGAAATACGAACGAGAATGTAAAATGATCGATATAAAGCTGCAACAAAGCTAAGAGTTTAAAAAGGGGAGGTTCCCTTCCCCTTATTGTCTCCACCAATCTCAAAATGTTTGCAACGCTGCAAAAACATGAAAGCCAAACAAAGGAATTTTCCCATGTTATATATGTAATGTGATTACAAAATTTTTGTAAGTCACAACATAGAAAAATATGACATCATTGAATAGAAACAGAACTGAAAAGATAGAAACTGTTAAAATCTCACCTTGATCGCATGTTGCGAATAATGCTTGCAAGACTGACATTGCAGCTTCAACAAAATCTTCTTTGTTTTTTTTGCCTAGTAAGTCAACAAATTGAAATTTTATCACATTAGTTAATTGTAGACATTTAAACAAGTAATATGACCAGCTCTTGAAGTATTTCAGGTTGAAAAAATTGAATCTTCATTTACCTTCTTGTGAAACACAGGTACAGGTAACATTAAAAAAAATGATAATGCCCACAGCAATTTAGAAAATTTGTCGATGGCAAAAACAAAGGAAGTGTTATAGGAGCATGGGATAAAAATTCTCATAAACTTAATTGATGTATTTGTTTGAACAACTCTGTCCTTCTAACTAATGCAAATATTGAGCATTATCAAAACAAGTGCATGCAGTTGGGAATCTTAAGAAATTTCCAGGACAAAAACAGTTTCTGATTGTGAAATCACTAAAAATTGAATATATTATAGAGTTAACTTGATCACATTGAGAAAATATATTTACAATGACACTTGGATCAAGTTTTCTTCAAGGGAGAGTGTGCCATTGGAGAATAACAAGGAGTAGAGTGACCGGTGAACACCTTTGTAACTGTGTTTCCTCAATGTGCTTCTTATTCCTTAGCAAATATTTGTCACCTTGGTAGATGCCTCACCTGGGTTGTATCTTTCTCTAAACCTAGTCTTTAGGTATTTATGGTCCTTATTCATGTCGACTTTCTCTTTGATATTTTTTAAGCTTCAATAACTGTAGGTCTTCTTCTTGTCACCAAATTCCTCTTTTCTTTTTTAGTCTTCTTCTTGCCGCTACCTGTACGAATACAATGGTATATATTTTACAAGATCTTTTCCTCAAACCCTTAGCAGGGGTAAACTTTCTATCTGGTAGAAAGGTTATCACACACTCTCATGCATCTTATCACAAACTTGAGGAACCTTCCACTTTGAAGAAAACACAAGACAATAATTTAATGCTCCATTTTCAGACTTCAACTATGCCTTTGGTTAGAGTTCTCATTGGTTTAGACCTCTTTAATAACCTAAAATGTGCTAAATCCATCTATCAAAAGCTCAAAAAAAAATTTGGTTGTGTTAGTAATTAGTAATTTTCACTATTTTTAGATGACTAAATATTGGTTCTAGATTTCTAAAAACAAGATTCCTGAATATTGTGCGTTTTAGAAATCTCATTGCCTTCAATATCCTTATACCAAAATTTTCACTATTATACTATTTTGTCATTCCATGGTCAACCTACCACTCCTAAAAGACCCCTCATGGGCTTATGCCACTCATCTACATCCTATTTTCCCACCTATAACCTCAACACTCTGTTTTTCCTTTGCCACACGCCCCACTTTCCATCTAGGATTACCAAACAACCTATTACTTCCCATGTTCACCAAGTTCCTCAAGAATTGATGGTCTCAAAAATATCTTTGTAGGCTCTTTAGATAGATCAAGTACATTGGATTTTGGATCTACAATACATCAATTTGTCAAAAACTCTGTTTTTACACTTGAAGATCTTAAAACAAATTTCAGTCAAAGGCCAAGTCAAAAAACCCTCCCATTAGGTCATTAGGGTTACATAGGTTGTGGGGTCATCATTTGTGTTTTAAAACTCTGTTTTTCCTATGCTAAAGGCTGGTTCAAATGCAAGAAAATATTAGCACATGGTTGTCCAAGAGAGATCAAAACATCTCCTAAGAAGACCCCCTTATCAAGTTCAAATTCCGCAAAAGGAAAATTTGCATTTTGACATTTCTGCAAGAGTGTTAAAGTGATTAGCATCAAAAAATTGGTAAGGTAAGAGACCTGATCCTCAATAAAGACATTCACAGCAAATATAGAGGGAGCAGTTTGTGTTCAAGAAAAATCAGGGTTTCTGAGCCTAATTGGGCCAACAGTGTGCCAAACAAGGATGCAAAGAGTATAAGTGGAAGGAGTTTCAAGCTCTCATTTTAGTAATTTATGCTCAGTGTTTAAAAGATATAAAACATGGTATGAGCTCCAAGGTAAGAACAAAATTTTTTTGAAGGTACTTCCACTGTGTAAGTGCCTAAGGTTGTCAAAGTGAATTCAACATTTTCAAAGATCGGAGGGGAAGAGTCACTTCAAGTTTTTCATGGCACTTGTTGAGTGAGAGTGTTGAAGGACATAAACAATACAAAGAATAGTTAATCATGTAACTCAAACAAAATCTGTAGAGAAAGGAGGTAAGGAGTATTAGTAAGAAAAGTTTTAAATTATAAATTTAGGCATTTGCAAATCAGAAGTGGCCTAGGGAGGTGAAACGCATTGTTTAATACCCATGGTAGTGGAAAAAGAGTGATTTTCTCAAAGGTGTCAAAAGAAGACATATCAAGCCTTCAATATTGAAGAATTCAAATTCACCATGTTTAGCAAACCTACATACAAACACTGTAAGGTTGTTAGTGAGAAAATGTAAGAAATACCAGTTAAAAATTATATTGAAAAAACACAGCCTTGAACTACTATGTGCATCCCTCTCCAAAATTGTCAAAGGTAAATTTGTCATGATTCAAAGAGCAAAGGGAAAATCCATTTCAGTGTTTTTTATCACCTACAAGAAAAAAAGGTTAAAGGGATATCAATTAAAAGAAAAGGAGTAAAAAAATTTAGCAAAGTGGGTTCTCAAAGTTTCATTTAATTTCCTGGACAATAAAGGATCATTTTTTTCTCCACATAACTCATTGTGCACTTGAAAAGGTCATCAAAAAATCCAAGAGACAAAATTGTGAATTTCAGTCAAATTTTGGGCAACGTACCCGGCGCTGCGCGTTCAGGTCGGCGCTGCGCATTCAAGGGCAGGCCCCACTCTTTGGGAGGGATTTATTGTGTTAATTAATACTGGGATGCCTATTCATAGGCATGTGTTGTGCACTCAAAGGTGCATTGTGATTTCCCCTAGCAAGCCCGACAGGCTCGACAACCCACTGTGTTGTGTGTTCGATAGACCCGACGGGCCCGACACGTGTTCAGGTGTTGCGCCTTGGACCTGAAGCCCCTTCTGCACCTGAAAACACCCAAAAACATCAAAAATACCTCCAAGATGCAATCAAAGGGTCTTCAAATCATTTCTAAACTGGTAGGTGGATGTCATGCTTTTCCCACTAGAGCTTTTTGATGTTTTGATGTTAAGAGAAATTGAACAAACCCTAAGATAAAACCCCAATATTCATAATAAAAACCATGTTTAAACCTCCATCACCTACAAACAAGGAGCTATCAGTCAAACATGGATACAATAGTGTGGTTGCAGGGATTTGAAGTTGGTCCTCCATCAAAGCTTAAAGGCTCTGCTCCATACACTGAAAATAAACTGACCTTACATTGGCCCCTCCATTTCAAAATTAACATTAGTGCAAGTTATTGTTAGAGCAGAATTGTAACAAGTAGCTGATGTTTGTCCTTGAGTTCTGGCTCTCCCTCACAATCATACACTTACACCTTCATTAATTCCTCTCACTCACTTGAAAAAGTTTCCTTCTTACCATAATTCCATCACTTCTCATATCAGCTTCACAAGTAGAGCTAGGGTTTGTTTCAAAACAACAGTAATCAAAATGTCAGGATAAAGAGGAAATGGAAGTGGTGAAGAAGGCCAAGTGCCTATGAGACATAAAAAAAAAGTTGGGAAGGTTAATAGGTTTGAACCCCAAGACAGTATGGATCTTAATTCCTCTCCTATGATTGTCACATGTTTCCAAAATTTAGGGTGTTTTAATTTTTGTGAAAAATTCCAACAAGTACAAAGTCACCCTAAGCTCACTAGGTTATTTATCCTCAACCTACATGAGAAACGGGTAAATCTTGCAGGTTTAAACTTTGAGCTATCATCAGATGCCATTTCTATTGCCACTGGAATTCCTAATGTTGGTGAAAAATTGTTCAAAAGAGAAAATTTAGACATAAGCTGTTATGAGCCATTTATTAAAACTAGATACAAATAAGGCCGCAAATCTATCTTCCCTTTTTCACATTTTCTGGAGAGGTATGCACCCTTGATGAGGGTCATCATGAAATATTTTACATGTGAGGGAAGGTACTCTAGACTTTAGTCCTATCATATCAGATTACTCATGCACTTTACTAGGGTTAAGATGCTGCATTTACCCTACTACCTCTATAGGAGTATTGACGAGATGTCCTTCATTGTACAAAAGAGGAACTACTCCCAGCAAATGAAAAGTTTGTTTCATCACTCTTTAATCAATATGATTGTGCTACATCAGTTGGAGAAAAATGACATACCATGGGAGGTGTTCATTTCTCATGAGGTCTACACACAGCCATAACCCCATCCTTAGCAAAATGTGCCCTCATCATCCCATCCTCCTTCCTCACCGTCTCCTAATGCATCAGACAATGAGGGAAATGAAGATGAACCATATAATGAGAATGAAGGAGATGGAAATGATAAATCAAATAATGATGAAGAAGAGGAGAGTAAAGAGGAATAAAATGAAGAGGCAGGAGGCAGTATGGATACAAATGAAGAAAGCGACAAAGAGACAAATGATGATTCCAAAGACAACAGTGACGCCAAAGACCAAAAAGTCAGTGAAGTTAATGATAACAGTGAAGAAAATGAAGAGTTTGATAATAGCAGTAAATATCGCATCCAAGAGACTCCTAGCAGTAATGATGAACAAGATGAAGGCAGTAAAAAGAATAGTGCAGAAAACATGGAGACAAAAGACAATGAAACAAAGTTTGATAAGGCTCCTGATAGTGGTAATGATGATAGTGCAGAAATCAATGAAGAGGAATATAGTGAGGCTGATATTGGAGATAATAAGGCAAGTAGAAGTCAAGGTAATGAAGAGAAAGACATGGAGACAAATGATAGCAACCATAAAATCCATGAGGACAGTAAAGATATCACTGATAATGAGAGTTAAGATGGCAACCATGATGAAGACACCAAAATGAGCACAATCAAAACTCTTTCTTTAACTTACCAAAGAGGAGAAATACATGTGTTTTCTGCCTCTAAAAGGCAAGGGGCCATGCCTTCTGCATCAATAGAGAAGCTTGACAAAGGCAAGGAGAAGGTCACTCTTGGAGATAAGAAAGGCAAGCATCAAACTAAACAAGAGTGTGAATTCATTGACCTTGATAGTGAAAATGAAGATGAGGAGAGGGTCACTAGGACACTGCTCCAGAGAAAAATTGCAAAGATTATAGATCTACAAAGGAATATTGGCATGGAAAATTATATTATTGAGTATTATAAGGATGAAAACAAGTAGCTCAAGAAGACACTAAGATACCTTGGCCTACAGAAAAAGGTGGCCAACCACTATGCATTGAAAAATCAAATTGCAAGGGCCAAGCTCAAAGGATCCCTTGTCCAAATTCAAGCACTCAAGGGGACCAAAGATCAAGAAAAAAATGAAATCCTTTCTAATGCTTCCATACAAGCATCCTAGACCCCATGGGGAAGGTACTTGCAAATTTTGGGAGCTTTTTGGAAATTTTTGGTTTTTGCTGATTTTAAGGGCTGAAAGCACAACACCCTTGGCGCTACACCTTTTATACAGGAATCAAATGGAGGAAAATTTTACAATTTTGGATTCTTCAGCCTAAGGCCATCATGCACACCAAATTTCAGAGCATTTTGAGCAGTTTTGGTCCCTTAAAAGCCCAAAAAACATGCCAATTTTCACCTTTCTACCATGTTTACAGGGCTAGCGCTGCGCCTTCAGCAACCTTGGGAGATTTTATTTTTTAATAGGTTAATGGAGCCCAATAATAAAATGAAGGGCATTTTGGAAATTAGACTCAACAAGGTTTCCAACAAGCCATCACGAAGCCCATTATGACATCGGGAAGGAATCCAAAAATGCACTGCAAGATGACTCAGTTTTCCTGTGCAAGCGCTACGCTTTTGGCCTAGAAATGCATCCTTAAATCTCAGTGTTGTGCCCTAGAAAAAAAAAAGTCAACAAAGTATGCTAGGAAATATTTTGGATGTTTTTGGGAGCCTAAATGTCAAATATTTTGACAAAAATGGTCGATAAGATATTTTTTATTAGATATTTTATGCCTTGGGTCTTGAAAGGTCTCAAAGGACAAAAGTGACATTTATGATTAACTAATGGGTTTCTAAAGAACTAATTAGGGTTTTTTTCATCCTTGCTTGTTAAATGCAACATTGAGGCCTCATTTTAATGTTTGGTTGTTGGTTAGACATTTATTGAGAGTAATACATAGACTTGGAGATTGAAGACAAATTGGCTCTGATTTTTGTGAATGGCTTGAATTGTTCGACATTAGAGAAGGTTTGCTTGTAGGATCCTTGAGCATTGTTAAATGGTGATATGTTCCTATTTAGTTCATGCTTTTCTTGTATTATCATTTTTTTCATTCTCTATTAGGACAAAAGTCTTAGACTAAGAAATGTTTTTTAGAGTTACCTTAGTTCTATTTATCCTTCACTGCTTCTATGTTTTCTTCTGCTAGGTCAGTTTAGAGAATTTTTAGTTGCTCTCTAGACCCACTTATGCTTTTTTATCTTATGAGTGATTCAATACAATAGATATCAAAGATGTTTTATGGTTAGCCCTACTTGTTTGATGTTACTTAAACATTGTTCTTAAGATCTTTCTTTGAAGTATCACTGATTAGGTATAGTCAAAGAGGTTTATGTTTTGATCATGCCCTTTGTCCATTCTTGAAATGTTTCCTTGGAGGTATTTATAGTTCTAATCAATGATGTTTAGGATTTCCCTCTTCTTTGATCTATGTTATATGTCTATCTTAAATGTTTTCTAATCTTGAAGGTGAAATCACTAGAAGTTATACAAGTTTCTTGCCTTGTATAGTTCACTAGATTGTTTGCCTTAAATGCCTATTTTCTTGAGTATAATGAAAGAGTTATTGGTTTACCCTGTCTTATGATTAATTCTTCATGCTGAATAGTGTTCAAGACATTTCTTTTTAAAAGGTATTTGTTCAAGGATTCTTAACTGCCCTTTTGCATTGTACTATGTTCACAAACTTAATGTTCATTACATCTCACACAAACCTTGAAGATCCTTTTGACCATTTTCCCTGTGATGCACCCTGATCCATTGTTGAAATGTCCATGACCTTTTATATACTCCATAGCCCAATGACTTGAAAACCTCTCACTCCATCTATTCTACTTGATCATCTACCCAATCCAAACAAAAAAACAAACCCTAAACTTAAAAACTAGCCTAAAATCAAACCCTAAAAGAAAACAAGTTCACATCCTTTGCAAAAAATAGAGAGATCCCTCTCTGAGTCCAGGAAGGCTAGGTCCTAGGACTCCAAATATTGGTCTGATGTTACCCCTGTTCATTTGTTCTCACCAATCTAAAAAATTATGGGGACCTAACATAATGGCGATCACGGTGGGACCTTCTGAGTTAGTGACAATATAAGTATCCCTTAGGAACTCTGAAACCCTTATCAAATATTAGAAAACTCAAGTGTTGGCCAAAAGTAGAATCTAATTATTTCACCATCCTAGAAAAATGATGAGTAAATTGGAGGACACTTATATGAACCTTAAGGCTACATAAAGGAAATTAGAATACCCCAAAACATCTCTAGATTGGTTTTTGTCAATTGTTGGTGGTGGAACACAAATACTTATCATCAGAATAGTAAAAAAAAAAAATCACCTGGAAAATCCGCTAGCCTTCAGTAGGCCTACTAACTTTTCTAGTTTTCATAGACTTCCCTAATATTGTGTCAAATCATCCCTGAGTAGTTTAGAGGCCTAGTCACACACTGTGTGAGTTTAGAAAACATTAAGAGATCTCTGCCTTCTTAAAACAGTCATAAAATTTCAGCCTCTCTGCATTATTGAGTTTAAAATCTGGTTTTGTAAAGGATTAGCACCAGATCTCACCCAGACCCAAACCCTCCTACCATTGTTGATGACCCAGAAAATATTGTGTGGAAAACTTCTAGAACTAAAGATTCAACTACTATTAGAACCATTCATAGAGAAATTTTTGTCCCTAAACATCTCACAACCTTGCAATATCCCCAGTTTGACTTACACCATACAAGAAACCTTTTACGAACTAAGTCACAAAGTGGGATTGACCAGACTGACCTTGAGCCCATAGATTTGCAGCAGAGTCCTAGCAGAGAAGCCTCTCCTTCTACTTCTCCTAATTTTCAGCTTCTCCATCACTTTGGCTCTTTTCATTCCAAGTCCACTCAAAATCAGTTTGTTGGTCCTAGTACATCTACCACCCCCATTCACACGTCACTATGGAAACCACTCCACCTTCTCTCACAAAACCCCCTCTCACAAACCCTCCTTGGGTTCCCTTATTTCCAATCATGGTAGCATGGTTTTCCCCATTATTTTTACCCCAACCTTTAGTGCCCATGCCTCAAGACTACCAATCCAAAATGCCTCACTTTACCGCAACTGAATCTACCACTACCCAACATCATGTAGATAGGATGAATGTTGCCTTTGACTATCAGGAGATAGAAGAGGAGACCATAAAAATGAGGATGTTTTCCAAATATTAGGAGGAGAAGCCAAGAAATGGTTTAAAAGTTTAACTCCTAACAACATACATGATCTCCCTTCCCTTTACCAGGCATTCGTAAACAAGTGGGAAATTAAGAAAAACCCTCTCCAAATCCTCTCAGAATATAAAAACCTTAAGAAAAATGTCGGGGAAAGCATCCAAGATGATTGCACTAGGTTCAATAGTGTGTACAATGCTCTCCCACCTCACATGAAACCCCCACAAGGCCTAGCACTAGTGAAATTTCCAGGAGATTTTTTTTTCCAGACATGACCTACCAATTGAGAGAGACACATCCCCTAACTTTAGAAGACATGCAAAGGGGAGCTCTAAGTGCACAGGCCAACCTGATTGAAAAGAGGGCTAGGATGAGGTTAGAAAAGAAAGTCACAGAAAAAGATGAAACTATGGCCTCAACCTCCTCATCTGATGCAAAAATTGGAAATTTAGTGAGGGTAATGGAAAGGATGATGGAGAGGATCAACTTGAACGAAAGAGCACCTCCTAGGGAAAACCAAGAAAATCTCCAAAACATAAATAGAAATCAAAACTTTAGAAGAGACCCTCCCCAAAACAAACAGAGAGATAATGACCAACAAATTAGGCCTCCTTTCCAAGATAACTATGTAGATGAAGAGGAAAGAGAGAATGAACATCCAGAAGAAAACCATGTAAACTTGATAGGCTCTGGCCATGAGGGTGATGTTTTTCTCACAAAAGAAGAACAAGGGTTCTCTTCCTCAAACCAAAATGATAGAACAAACTATGAGGAGTCTGAATCATATAAATTAGGATTTGAAAATGCCATAATGGAGGTCCATAGGCAATATGATCTTAGGAGTAAGAAATGCCAAGAGGCCTCCAAGAAAAACAAACTAGAAAATGCTATTAAAAATACCCCTAAAAAAATAATGAAAAGGACAGTAGAAAACACCAACACCATGGCTAAGAAATATAATCAAAACAAAGACAAAATCAGCCAATCAAATGATGACCCAAGCTGCCCTAGTACCTCCACTAGTGGCCCTAGAAAATATGCTCAAAATGGTAGTCCTAATAAAACTCAGCAAACCAAAATTGCTGAAAAGACTATATGTGACAAAACAGATGTAAATATGTCAAAAAATCTAGCACCTTTCAGTTTTGAGGGAGAAGTTTCCAAAATTAAAATAACCATACCTCTTAGTAAACTAGTAACCCAAGATGTATCTAGGTCCCAAGTTCTGAAAGTTTTGAACATAGGAAATGACATCAACACTCTGAACCTAACTGATGACAAACGAGAGTTGTTGTTTGGACCTGAGGTAGAGGGAAAATATCAATAAGGAACTGTCCCTCCTTTCTATGGTAGCTTAAAAGTCATGACAAAATCTTCCACAATGCTATGCTTGACTCTGGTGCCTCACACAATCTCATGCCCAAGGTGGTAATGGAGAGATTAGGCCTCAAAATAACCAAACCTTACAAAAAAATTTATTCTTTCGATTCAAGCAGAGTCAAATGTTTTTGTCTCATCAAGGATCTATGTGTCAATCTAGCACAAATACCTGCTAAGGGTCTAGTCATGGACATCATAGTGGCTAACATTCTCCCGAAGTATGGAATGCTTCTAGCTAGATCATGGGGAGCAAAACTTCAAGGGAACCTCCAACTGGACATGTCATATGCTACCATCCCAGTTTTTAACCAAATAGGGAGATTGTACTGGGAATCACACATGAAATATATGGTTAGCAGCCTAGACATGCCAAACAACACACCTCTTTATTCCATCCATTCATACCTTGACTCATTTATCTTGTATAATGAAAATGACTTTGATGAACAAGTAAATGAAAAAGAGAAAGATTTGGCCTTCCACAACAGTAAAACCAAACACTGAATGAAGAAACTGACAGCCAAAACTCTAGTATCCCTGAACAACAACATAATGACAATGCTGAACTTGATTTTCTACAATTTGAGAATGAATTTGCAATACAAAAACCAAGCTTATAGAATAAACAATATTTCTCAAATGAAGAAGAAACACCAAAAATAGAACCATTTCTTTCTGCTGATGTAAATATACTAGAACACCTTCATAAGGCAGAATTTTCTAGGGACCCGGATGAAAAGGACCTTAAGGTATTGCAAAACAAAGATAAAACATCACCAAGAGGTTTTGTCATTTCAGAATATCTATTGGACTTCAATGATGTTGCTAGGGAGCCAAAAGAGGAATCTACCGAGGCTGATATAGAAGAATGCAACATAGGCAACCCAGAAAAACCCAAAATGATCAAGCTATCCAAAACTTTGCCACCTCACATAAAAACGAAATATATAGAGTTGCGAAAAGAGTTTAAAGATGCTTTTGCATATGGTGATGAGAGATTAAAGCCTTATGACACAAACATTATTCAAAATAGGATTCCTCTCAAGGAAAACCACAAACCTCTTGAGCGGGTTGTGTCAGTAAGAAAGAAAACAAGGGGTTATAGGCTATGCATAGACTTTATAAACCTAGATAAAGCCTCTCTAAAGGAAAAATACCCTTTTCCTAAGATAAATCATACACTGCGAAGGGTAGAAGGTTCTAACAATATGCCATTTCTTGGTAGTGTTTTAGGTTACAATCAAGTGATAATACTTCCAACTGTTCAACATAAAGCCACTTTCAAAGCACATTGAGGCACCTACCTGTATGGCAAAATTCCTTCTAGGTTAAGGAATGTGGAAGCTACTTTCTAAAGGGCCATGCTACTAATTTAAGTTACTTCATTATGATATACATTGATGACATCATTGTCTTTTTTAAAACTGATAAAGAATACCTAATTCACCTAAGAAAGGTCTTTGAAAGAGACAAAGTACTAAAGCAATATTTAATGAGAGAAGACAAAGGAGAACATGGAAATTTTAAAAATTTGTGGAAATATCCACGCATCATTCATTTAGTTAGAGGTAATAATGCTTTATGTTTATAAGAGCTGGATGGAGAAGAGTTATTGGGAGGTCCTATTAATGGCAGGATGCTTAAACACTAATTTTGTAAAAATTCCTAGTTTTAAGTTTTCATTCATTGTACATAGCATTGACTGATGAAAAAATAGAAAAAAAAAACAAAAAACAAAGAAAGGAATGAAAAGAGGGCAGGAAAAAGAATAGGTACAGCCCCATACCCCAAAAAAGAGTACTATTTAAAGTGTGCAAGCCTAAATTCCACTACTTGTAAATAAAAAGAGTCTTGTTCAGTCATCTAGCCTAATCATGGCTGAACATGTTTTGAATTCCTGCTGATAGGATAGTGAAAGAAAACTTGTCAAACCATTTAAGCTTGACTTGTCGGTAGATTAGATTAGGAAAATATTTCTGGTTCCTAAAGCTTAAATATGAACCAAAGAGAAAAGATAGGGATTCCTAACAAATGATAAATCACAGCCCTCATGTTTTCTAGTTTTGTTTGTACAAAAATAATTTCTGTGTGTAGCTTGTCCGAATGCCACAGCCCATGGAAAATCAGATTGCTCAACCCTAGTTTAGTCACGTTTTCAATTTCATGTCAGTAGATTAGAGAAGAAATTTTTTTCAAACAACTCAATCTTGACAAATGAGTAGACTAGGTAGAGAATAAGATAGTTCATCTGAGCCTGATCTGAACTCTTGGGAGTGATAAGGGTAGAAGTAGATAGTTTGTTTTTCTTTCAAAAGAAGAAATGTCAAGGGTTTTCTAGTCCAAGTGCACCCAAAGGAAGAAAAAAATGTTAGACAAGGTATGATGAGTAGGTAGAAGTGAGGTGAAGAAATCATGTCTTTTAGATTCTTAAGATCATAGCTTCAAGAGAACATCATCAAATGAAGAAAGAGGGATCTACCGAATGGATAAGGCACTGGTCTTCAAAACTCAAAGATTTGAGCTCTGAGGTCCTGGACACCTCCTCAAAAGGAGCTTCCCTCCCCAAGTGAATCCACTATTAGTCATCAATAATTGTCACTATTTGTAGATGACTAAATATTGTTTCTAGATTTCTAAAAACAAGATTCCTGAATATTGTGAGTTTTATAAATCTCACTGCCTTCATTATCCTTATACCAAAATTTTCACTATTCTACTATTTTTTCATTCAATGGTCAACCTACCACTCCTAAAAGACCTCTCATGGGCTTATGCCACTCATCTACATCCTATTTTCCCACCTATAACCTCAAAAGTCTATTTTGTCTTTGCCACACCCCCCACTTTCCATCTAGGATTACCAAACAACCTATTACTTCCCATGTTCACTAGGTTCCTCAAGCATTAATGGTCTCAAAACTATGTCTGTGGGCTCTTTAGATAAATGAAGTACATTGGATTTTGGATCTTCAATACATCAATTTTTCAAAAAATATGTTTTACACTTGAAGATCTTAAACCAGTTTTGAGTCAAAGGCCAAGTCAAAAAACCCTCCCACTAGGTCATTAGGGTTACATAGTTTGTAGGGTCATCATTGGTGTTTTAAAGCTCTGTTTTTCCTGTACTAAAGGTTGGTTCAAATGCAAGACAAGATTAGCACATGGTTGTCCAAGAAAGATCAAGAAATCTTCCAAGAAGACCCCCTTATCAAGTTCAAATTATCCAAAAGGCAAATGTGCATTTTGAAATTTCTACAAGAGTTTTAAAGTGATTATTAGCATAAAATTGGTAAGGTAAGAGGCTTGCTCCTCGATAAATACATTCAAAGAAAAGATAGAGGGAGTAGTTTTTGTTCAAGAAAAATCAAGGTTTCTGAGCCTAATTCGGCCATCAGTGTGCCAAACAAGGATGCAAAGTGTATCAGTGGAAGGAGGGTCAAGCTCACATTTTAGTCATTTATGCTTAGTGGTTAAAAGATAGAAAACATGGTATGAGCTCCAAGGTAAGAACAAAGAACTTTGATGGTACTGCCACTGTGTAAGTGCCTAAGGTTGCCAAAGTGAATTCAACATTTTCAAAGATCGGAGGGGAAGAGTCACTTCGAGGTTTTCATGACACGTATTGAGTGAGAGTGTTGAAGGACATAAAAAAGCCAAAGCATAGTTAATCATGTAACTCAAACAAAATCTACAGAGAAAGGAGTTAAGGAGTATCAATAAACAAAGTTTTAAATTATAAATTTAGGAACCTGCAAATCAAAAGTGGCCTAGGGAGGTGAAAGGCATTGTTTAATAGCCATGGCAATGGAAAAAGAGTGATTGTCTCAAAGGTATCAAAAGTAGACATATCAAGCCTCTAAGGTTCAAGAAATCAAATTCACCGTGTTTAGAAACCTGCATACAAACACTATAAGGTTGTTAGTGAGAAAATGGAAGAAAGAAAAGTTCAAAATTATATTGAAAAAAATACAGCCTTGAAAATACCACTATGTGCAACCCTCTCCAAAATTGTGAAAGGTAATTTTTTCATGATTCAAAGAGAAAAGGGAAAAGCCATTTTAGTGCTTTTTATCACCTAGAAGAAAAAAGGTTCAAAGGGATATCACTTAAAATAAAAGGAGTAAAAAACATTAGAAAAGTGGGTTCTCAAAGTTTGATTTAATTTCTTAGACTATAAAGGATCATTTTTTTCTCCACATAACTCATTATGCACTTGCAAAGGTCATTAGAGCATCCAAGAGAGAAAATTGTGAATTTTAGTCAAATTCCAGGCAAGCTACATTGTGCTACGCATTTAGGTCGGCGTTGTGCATTCAGGGTTAGGCATTGTGCGTTGGGAGGGATTTCCTGTGTTAATTCACTCTGCACTGCATGCTCAGAGGCACGCGTTGCACATTCAGAGGTGCGCTATGCATTCGCCCATGAAGCCCGACATGCCCGACAACCCACTACATTGTGCAAACAGTGCTGTGTGTTTGACAGACCCGACAAGCGTTCAGGCGCTACACTTTGGACCTGAAGCTCCTCCTGCACCTACAAACACAAAAAAAAAAAAAATACCTCCAAGATACCATCAATGGGTCTTCAAATAATTTCTAAATTAGTAGGTGGATGTCATGCTTTTCCCTCCAGATATTTTTGATGTTTTGATGTCAAAAGAAATTGAACAAACCCTAAGGTAAAACCCTAATCTTCATACTAAAAACCATGTTTAAACCTCCATCACCTGCAAACAAGGAGATATCAGTCAGTAGGGATACAGTAGTATGGTTGCAGTTATTTGAAGTTGGTCCTCCATCAAATCTTAAAGGCTTTGCTCCATACATTGAATATAAAGTGACCTTACATTGCCCCCTCCATTTCAAAATTAACATCAATGCAACTTAATGTCAGAGCAGAATTATAACATGTGGCTAATGTTTTTCCTTGAGTTCTAGCTCTCCCTCATAGTCATACACTTACACCTTCATTAATCCCCCTCACTCACTTGCAAAAGCTGCCTTCTTACCATCATTGCATCACTTCTCATATCAGCTTCACAAGTAGATTTTGGGTTTGTTTCAAAACAACAGTAATCAAAATGTCAGGAGAAGGAGGAAATAGTAATGATGAAGAAGGCCAAGTGCCTAGGAGACAAAAACATAGAGGTGGGAAGGTTAATAGGTTTGAACCCCAAGACACTATGGAGCTTAATGCCTCTCCTATGATTTTCACATGTTTCCAAAATGTAGGGTGTTTTCATTTTTGTGAAAAATTCCAACAAGTACAAAGTCACCCTAAGCTCACTAGGTTATTTATCCTCAACCTACATGAGAAACAGGTAAATATTTCAGGGGTAAACATTGAGCTGTCATCAGATGCCATTTCTATTGCCACTAGAATTCCTAATATTGGTGAAAAATGGTTCAAAAGAGAAAATTTAGACATAAGCTACTATGAGCCATTTCTTAAACCCGGATACAAAGAAGGTTGCAAATATATCTTCCCTTTTTCAGATTTGCTGAAGAGGTATGCACCCTTGTTTAGGGTCATCATGAAATATTTTACATGTGAGGGATGGTACTCTAGACTTTACTCCTATCATATCAAATTACTCGTGCACTTTACTAGGGTTAAGATGCTTCATTTTCCCTACTACCTCTATAGGAGTATTGACAAAACGTCCTTCATTGTACAAAAGAGGAACTAGTCCCAGCAAATGCAAAGTTTGTTTCATCACTCTTTAATCAAGTTGGTTGTGCTACATCAATTGGAGAAAAAGGGGATACCATGGGAGGTGTTCATTTTTCATGAAGTCTTCACAAGCCCACAACCCCATCCTCAGCAAAATGTGCCCTCATCATCCCATCCTCCTTCCTCACCCAATCCTAATGCATCAGAAAATGAGGGAAATGAAGATGAACCATCAAATGAGAATGAAGGAGAGGGAAATGATAAATCAAACAATAATGAGGAAGAGGACAGTAAAGAGGAATAAAGTGAAGATGCAGGAGGCAGTATGGATACAAATGAAGAAAGCAAGAAGAGGCAGATGATGATGCCAAGGACAACAGTGACACCAAAGACCAAAAAGTCAGTGAAGATGATGATAACAGTGAAGAAAATGAAGAGTTTGATAATAACAGTAAATATCACAGCCATGAGACTCCTAACAGTAATGATGAACAAGATGAAGGAAGTACAAAGAATAGTGTTGAAAACATGGAGACAGAAGACAATGAAACAACGTTTGATGAGGTTCCTGATAGTGGTAATGATGATAGTGTAGAAATCAGTGAAGAGGCAAACAATTAGGCTGATATTGGAGATAATAAGGTAAGCAGCAGTGAAGGCAATAAAGAGGAATACATGGAGAAAAATGACAAGAGCCATAAAAGCCATGAGGACAATAAGGATATCACTGATAATGATAGTCAATATGGCAACCATGATGAAGACACCAAAATGAGCACAATCAAACCTCTTTCTTTAACTTACTAAAGAGGAGAAAAGCATGTGTTTGCTGCCTCTAAAATCCAAGGGGCCATGCCTTCTACATCAACAGAGAAGCTTGACAAAGGAAATGAGAAGGTCACTGTTGGAGATAAGAAAGGCAAGCATCAAACTAAACAAGAGTGCCAATTCATTGACCTTGATATTGAAAATGAAGATGAGGAGAGGGTCACTAGCATACTGTTCCAAAGAAAATATGCAGAGATTATAGATCTACAAAGAAATATTGGCATAGAAAATAGTGTTATTCAGTATTATAAGGATGAAAACAGGCAACTCAAGAAGACACAAAGAGACCTTGGCCTAAAGAAAAGGATTGCCAAGCACTATGCATTTGAAAAATAAAATTGCAAGGGTCAAACTCAAAGAAGCCCTTGAAGAAATTAAAGCATTGAAGGGGGCCAAAGATCAATAAAACCTTTAAATCATTGTTTATGCTTCCATACAAGCATCCCAAACCCCATGAGGAAGGCACTTGCAAATTTTGGGAACTTTTTGGAAATTTTTGGTTTTTGCTGATTTTAAGGGCCGAAAGCACAACACCCTTGGCGCTACGCTTTTCCTACAGAAATCCAATGGAGGTAAAGTTTACATTTTTTGATTCATCAACCCAAGGAAATCATGCACACCAAATTTCAGAGCATTTAGAGCAGTTTTTGTCCCTCAAAAGCCCCAAAAACATGCCAATTTTCACCTTTTTGCCATGTTTTCAGGGTTGGCACTGCGCCTTCAACAACCCTGGGATATTTTATTTTTGAACAGATTAGTGGAGCCCAATCAGAAAAACAAGGGAATTTTTGGAAATTATACTCAATAGGATTTCCAACTAGCCATCACGGAGCTGATTCAAATATCGGGGAGGCATTCAAAACTTGGCTGCAATATGACTCAGTTTTCCTGTGTAGGCGTTGCACTTTTGGCCTCGAAATGAATCCTTAAATCTCATTGCTACGCCCTGGAAAACAAAAATTCAACAAATTATGTTAGGAAATATTTTGGAAGTTTTTGGGAGCCTAAATGTCAGTTTTTTTCCAAAAATGGTCAAGAAGATATTTTGTGCCTTGGGCCTTACAAGGTCTCCAAGGAAAAAAGTGACATTTATGATTAACTAATGGGTTTCTAAAGACCTAATCAAGGTTTTTGTTGTCCTTTCTTGTTAAATATAGCATTGAGGCCTCATTATAATGGTTGGTTGTTGGTTAGACATTTATTGAGAGTAATACATAGACTTGGAGATTGAAGACAAATTGGCTCTGATTTTTGTGAATGGCTTAGATTGTTTAACATTGGATAAGGCTTGCTTGCAAGATCCCTAAGCATTGTTAAATGTTGATGTGTTCCTATTTAGTTCATTTTTTTCTTTTATTATCATTTTTTTCATCCTTCTATTATAGTAGGACAAAATTTTTAAACTAAGAAATGTTGTTTAGAGGCACCTTAGTTCTGTTTATCCTTCACTGCTTCTATGTTTTCTTCTACTAAGTCAGTTTACATAATTCTTATTTTCTCTCTAGACCCACTTATACTTGTTTATGTTATTATTGATTCAATACTGTAAATATCAAAGATGTTTGATGGTTAGCCTTGCTTGTTTGACGTTACTTAAACATTGTTCTTAAGATATTTCTTTGAAGTATCATTGATTAGGTTTAGTCAAAGAGGTTTATGTTTTGATTGTGCTCTTTTTCCATTCATGAAAGGTTGTCTTGGAGGTCTTTATAGTTCTGATCAATGATTTTTAGGAGTTCCCTCTTCTTTGATCTATGTTATATGTCTATCTTAAATGTTTTCTAATCTTGAAGGTACAATCACTAGACGTTATACAAGTTTCTTGCCTTCTATAGTTCACTGGATTGTTTGTCTTAAATGCTTATTTGCTTGAGTATAATCAAAGATTTATTGTTTTTCCATGTCTTATAATTACTTCTTCATGCTAATTATTGTTAAGGACCTTTCTTGTTTAAAGGTATTTGTTCAAGGATTCTTAATTGCCCTTTTTCAAGGTCTACTATGTTCACAAACTTAATGTTAATTTCATCTCAGACAAACCTTGAAGATCCATTTGACCATGTTAGATTTTCCCTGTGATGCACCCTGATTCATTGTTGAAATTTATACAACATTTTATAGACTCCATAGCCCAATGACTTGAAAATATCTCACTCCATCTATTCTACTTTATCATCTACCCAACCCAAACAAACAAACAAACCCTAAACTTAAAACTAGCCTAAAATCAAACCCTAAAAGCAAACAAGTTCACATCCTTTGCACAAAATAGAGAGAGCCCTCTCTGAGTCTAGGAAGGCTAGGTCCTAGGACTCTAAAGACTAGTCTGATGTTACCCTTGTTCATTTTTCTCACCAATCTAACAAATTACGGGGACCTAACAAGTTGAAGAAAATACGACTACAATTTTTAAATATCTCATTTTTAAGGGCTGGTTACAGGCTATACAGTCCTGGTTTCATACTATATTCAGGTCACTGCTATCAAATATTGGAGAAAAAAATCATACACTGTAATATCCCAAAATAGGGAAAATCTACAAAGTTAATAATATATTATATTATTCCTAAATTGGAGATGCAGCAATGTAAGAACACATAATGGAGTAGCAGTGATGAATCAGTAAATAAAACATGAGAAGAATCATATAGCCATCATATTGATCTCATAGCAGAAAAAGAGTACAAATCCTTGAGGAAACAAACACTCAAGCTAGGAAATGCAAGCCTGAATAGAACATGTACATGAAAATAAAGAACACTGCTACATATGGAAAGCCCAAGGCTATGACTGCACAGTTTATAGGAGGCACTGCTACAGAAATAATATAAATACATATATATGGAAATTTATGGCTCAAATAATGTGGTTAGAAAAGCTCTAACCCCTGAAAAACAATATTAAGTCAATCCTAGAAGGATTGGCTTAAATATACAAATTGGTAGAAATGCTGGAGTTGCAGTATCAAAACTGAATAACAGCTGCAACTCAAGAAATGGATGAATATGACTAAATATTTTACATATAATTAATGAATATCATCCAATGGATCTTTCAGGTGAAAGTCTGATCCAATCACCAAATATCTCACCCTCCAAAATAGTGGTGCAAACCCCCACTGCAAATACATTCAGAAATAACGCAGTCAAGGAGAGGGACTGCACTGTAGGAGATGGAAAATGCTTGGTCTGATGCCAAAGATGTGTAATAAGCTCCTTAATCTTCCTCACTGACCTCCCAGAGGAATAGAATCTCCCTCCTCTAAAAGATAAGCTCTAGAAGTGGTGTTGTGGAACCCTCCACTACAACACCCTGCAACACAACATTTCCTGCTACAAGAATAACACTGTAGCTGAAGGAGGTGGCTTGGCCTTGAGCCTGAATGTGGAGAAATGAAGTAAAAATCCCTCAAGATGCCTCTCAAGAAGGGAGATGGATTCCTAAATAGGAATTCCTTGTTCTAAGCAGCACAACAATCTCAGTTAAACAATTGTAGAAATAAAATAGTCATGCAGACCAAAATCCAATACTCAGTAACATATCCCCCTATGGCTGCCTTGTCCTCCCTTTATACAAATGAAAGCCTTATTTCCTTGGCCCCCACACATTAGGGTTTCCTCCACCAAATTATCTCTCCCCCATTCATACTGCGCTGTCTTTCAAAGTGATCCACTCCCTCCATGGCAGCGTTGTTGACTTGGTCAAAATTGACCTTGTCCTCATGCATTTGCCCCCTTTTCACACCTGAGGGTGAAAAATCAAACTAATTTGATGATCCCTTTCACACTATGAGGGATTTTATTCTTTTTCATGGGCCTCGTCGCCCATTTATTCACCTCCTAGATGATATAAGTAAAATCAATGCTCAAATTAGCTTTATGCTAATTTTGGGAACATTACAGTCCTCCATTCCCAAAGATTTCTTGTCCTCAAGCAACTGCAAGGATAGAACTGAGATATTTCTCCTCCTCTTCCTGTAGCATCCATATATGATGAGCTCCTCCAAGTAAAAGGATGTCATCTCATCAACAAGTCTCCACATTGCTCCTCCCCACTATGCAAGTTAGCTATCAAGCTATCATCATGTAAAGGTGAAATACTCAATAGGGTAGCAAAGTGATGTCTAGAGGTCCCTTTGAGGAATGGGATTGGAAATATAATGCAACCCATCTTCCCATATGGATCCTCCATCCCAAAGCTATTATCCATGCAAAATGAGTGACCTCCCAACTAGGCAACTCCTGAAAGTCTTCCTTCACCTTTGGCTCCGGAAAAGTAGGTGGGCTGAAAATCTGAACATGGTAGACAAGGTAGCCTACCCGAAATTTTCCTTCTCTCCACTCATGATAAGTGTAGATCATGTGTTGATCTTGGGCTGCAATAGTATTTCCCTTAAGTGGAAAAATGAAGAACAATCCTCCAAGGATCTCCTTTCCAACATTGAAGAACAAGCTGGCCCAAAACATCTCATCCATGATGAATAGGACATGATCATCATAGGGTATCCAAATGAGAAGTTTGAAGGTTTTACATTATGCTGCATGATACAAAAAATGTCTCAAGTGGACAAAGCATAGTCTTTCCCACTGCAACTTCAGAAAATAGCATGGAAAGTGATATTTTGACAAATGCCTAGTTGTGTGAATCATCACATCTACTAGTGAATAGTAAATGGCTGAATGTTTCAACTGAGCATACATGAAGTAATCAAACAATTGCCCAAGTTTATACAAAGGATGGTTGTATCCATCATAATAGTTGGCAAAATTCTGTTTATGGGGCTCAACAATAAACTTTCCCTCTTGTGGAACAATGCACTATATGATAATGGTAAGAAGATGCAAGTATTGTGTTACATAATCAATAGATGAAAAAAAACATTCTCACCATGTGATGAAAGTAAAGTGATGCATGAATACATGAATAATTCCATGCTCCAAAGGAACAGTGTTGTTGGCCTATGTAAATAGGCTCCTTCCAACTCAAAGCTCATTTCTTTAACATGATCCTTGTCAAAGACTCCTCCAAGAATGCTGGTGCGAATAGGGAATTCCTCCCAAGATGGAAGTACTTCCTGATCATCTAAGGCCAAGGAGTAGCCCCTTTTCACCATGATAGTGCCATCTCCTACTCCTACAACATCCTGCAACATATGAGAGCAAATCTGCCCCTGCTCTCTCAAGTAAAACTCAAGCAACAAAATTTTTTGCTTCCTCCTCTTGCTCTCATCCTACAAATCATATAATGAATACATAATTAATGATACGAAGGTCACATCCTCACCATGCACCCATAATCTTTGCTGCTAAATGATGCAAGCATCCTGCCACCTCTTCTCCATGCACCTCTTGCAACTCCGGTATCTGATATCAGATGGCCTCTCCACATTAACAGATGTTCAACTCAGTGATAACAAAGCAGGAAAACTGAAATCTCTTCCACAACAATTTTCGCTCCTCAACGGAAGACTTCTCTTCCATATTGGAATCAAACCCTCGGTTTAGTAGGGTGTCGGTCAGTTCAACATTCAACGTTCAATGTTTAGGAGTTCAACATTCAACGTTCAGGGCTTCAGCAGGGGGTCGAGTAGTTCCGTAGGTTCAAGTCGGGTTCAACCTGAGTCTTCGTGTAGAACAATGACAGCGCGTTGAAAAAAGTGATTCGAATGGTGTGTTTTTGCAGGAAGTAACAGGGAGGCTAGGTGAAGGGTGAAATGTTTTTGAGGTGGGAATTAGGATTAAAATTAAAAATTAAATTTAAATAATAGTATTTAAAAAAAATTTTATATAAAGTATTAAATTAAAAGTTGAATATAAATAAATAAGATATTAAGGTGTATATAAATTATTTAATATGTAAAATTTACAACTTTCCACACACACAACCCGACCCAACCCGAACGTGTTTCATTGGGCACCCTCACAGGGCATGACCTGACCCGCACAATCTAAGGCACAAGGGAGAAAACAACAAATGGGTCATGAAAACATGCCTATTAAGGGACACCAGTAATCAAAAAATAACATTTTTTATAGGGCCACCATCACACAACTTGACTCAACCCAACCCAAACACGTTTCCTTGGGTGTCCTCACACGACGCGACCCGATCTACCCAAACAAAGGCACAAGGGAGCGCCAAATGGAAAATGGGTCGCATGAATGTGCATAAGGCACATGGGCGGTCACAACTTATAATTTTTTATAGGACCTCCCTCACACGACCTAACCCGACTCGACCCGAACACGCTTCCTTGGGTGTTGTCGCACGACACGACCCGACTGACCCAAATGAAGGAACAAGGGCACTAATAGAAAATGGGTCATACGAACATGCACAAGGCACACGGGAAGTCACAACTTAGAATTTTTTATAAGGTCGCCCTCACATGACCTGACCTGACCCAACTCGAAAACATTTCCTTGGGCGCCCTCATACAACATGACCCGACCTGAACTTGTTTCCCTGGGCACCATCACACGATCCGACCCGAATGAAGGCACCAGGGAGAAAATGGAAAATGGGTCATATTAACATGCACAAGACACATGGGTGGTCACAAATTAAATTTTTTTATATAGCCTCCCTCACACAGCCTGACTCACACGCGTTTCATTGGGTGCCCTAACATGACATGACCCGACTCGACCCGACCCAAACATGTTTCCTTGGGCGCCCTCACAAGACCTGACTTGACCCAACCTATGCTGAACACATTTCCTTGGGTGTCCTCACATGACCCAACCTAACTCAAATGTGTTTCCTTGGGCGCCCTCACATAACCGTACTCGACCCTCCCAAACGAAGGCACGAGGGAGCAAAAGGAAAATGGGTCACACGAATGTGCGGAACGAGGCACATGGGGGGTCACAACTTAGAATTTTTTATATGACCTCCATCACAAGATGCAACCCCACCCAAATACGTTCCCTTGGGTGCCCTCACACGACACGACCCACCCACCCACCCAAAGGAAGGAACAAGGCAACAAATGACAAACTAGTCGCAGGAATGTGCACAAGGCAGATGGGCGGTCACAACTTAGCATTTTTTATATGGCCACCCTCACACAACCCAACCTGACCCAACCCAAACACATTTCCTTGGGCGTGCTCACATGGCATGACTCAACCTAACTCGACCTGAACATGTTTCCTTGGGCACCCTCACACGACCTGACCCACCTGAAAAAAGACAGATGGTAGAAAACGATAAATGGGTCACATGAATGTGAACAAGACACACCGAAAGTCACAACTTAGCATTTTTGATATGGCCTCCCTCACACGACACGACCCGACCCAACCCGACCTGAATGTGTTTCCTTGGGCACTACACGACCCGACCCGACCCCACCTACCCTGAACGTGTTTCCTTGGGCACCCTGATATGACCCGACCTGACCTAAATGCGTTTCCTTGGGCGCTATCACACGACCCTACCCGACCCACCCAAAAAAAGGCATAAGGGAGAAAAAGGAAAATGGGTCACATGAAAGTGAACCACAAGGCACACACACAACTTAGAATTTTTCATACGGCCTCCCTCACATGACACAATCTGACACAAGTACCTGACTCAAATGCATTTCCTTCGGCGTCCTCACACAACACGACCTGATCCGCACAAATGAAGGCACAAGGGAGAAAACAGAAAACAGGTGACACGAATGTGCACAAGGCACCTGGCCAATCTCAATTTAGCATTTTTTATATGACCACCCTCACACGACGTGCCTGAATGAATTTCACTAGGCACCCTCGCATGACCTGACCCAACCCAACCCTCAAAAATGCATTTCCTTGAGCACCCTCACATGACCCTACCTGACCCAACCCACTCGAACATGTTTACTTGGGAGCCCTCACACGATACGACCTGACCTGACCCGCCTGAACGTGTTTCCTTGGGCGCCGTCAAATGGAATGACCCGACCTGACCCGCTCAAACATGTTTCCTTGGGTTCCCTCACATGACCCGACCCAACCCAAATAAAACAACATGGTTACAGTTGGTATCAAAGCTAAGACGTTATATTGGTTGGTCTCAATGAAACATTGGTAGGGGAAAGACATTTGTCAAGGTCCAAGCTGCATAACAAGACATGGAAAGTTGGGAAGAATGTTAAGGGAGGGTTTTTTCAGACCTTGTATAGGTTAAGGCATATGAAAGAAGAGAACTCACAGATTTGTGTTGAACTTGAAGTCTTGGAGGATAATTTTGAAGTAGATCTTCCTCGACTTGGTTGGGCAATGGAGTAGGATGGAGTTGCAGATTGCGATGGAGAAGAGGAAGCCTAGACATGTGAAGAAGAGGATGTTGCAAATGTGTCAATGACAGAGGAATAACTTGATGAACACATTGATAACCTACACATCACATGACCCGACCTGACCTGACCCGACCCTACCCGAATACAATGACAAGGCTACATTTGGTATCGAAGCATGGATATTATATTGGTTTTTATCAGTAAAACATTGGCAGGGGCAAGAAATTGGTCAACGTTGAAGCTACATAACAAGACATGGAAAGTTGGGAAGAATTCCAAGGGAGGTTTTTTTCATACCTTGTACAGGTTGAGGCATATGAAAGAAGAGCACCCACGAATTTGTGTTGAACTTGAAGTCTTGGAGGAGAATGTTAAAGTAGAGCTTCTTTGACTTGGTTGGGAAATGGAGCAAGATGGAGTTGCATATTGCAATGAAGAAGACCAAACTGAGACATGTGAAGAAGAGGATGTTGCAGATGTGTTAATGATAGAGGAAAAACTTGATGAACACATTGATAACCCGCACATCACACGACTAGACCTGAACCAAATACAAAAAAATGGTTGCAGTTGGTATTGAAGCTTGGAAATTACATTGGTTGGTCTTAGTGAAACATTGGCAGGGGTAAGACTTTGGTCAGGGTCAAAACTGCATAACAAGACATGGCAAGTTGGGAAGAATGTCAAGGGAGGATTTTTCAGACCTTGTACAGGTTGAGGCATATGAAAGAAGAGCACCCACAGATTCGTGTTGAACTTGAAGTCTTGGAGGAGAATGTTGAAGTAGAACGTCTTCGACTTGGTTGGGTAATGGAGTAGGATGGAGTTGTAAATTGTGATGAATAAGAAGATGTTGCAGATGTGTCAATGACAAAGGAATAAATTGATGAACACGTTGGACCGGGATCGTGCACTTTGCATACATTAATGATATAGGACACTTATAGGGGTTATGGTTATGGGTTAATGAGGTTAGGGTTTAGGGGGTTAAATGGAATATGGTATTAGGGTTTTAGGGGGTTAAATGGGTTAAGGGTCGAGAATTAGGGTTTAAGGGGTTAGGGGTTAAGGGGTTAGAGGTTTAGGGTTTAAGGGGTTAAATGCATTCGGGGTTTAGGGGTTAAATGGGTTAGGGAATAAGGTTTTAGGGGTTAGGGGTTGAGGTTTTAGAGGTTTGGAGTTTAGGGGTTTAAGGGTTAAATGGGTTAGGGGTTTAGAGGTTTAGGGGGTTAAATGGGTGAGGGGTTGGGAATTGTGGCTAAGAATTCAAGCTCCATGGAAAAATCTAAAGTCATCAAAAACCTTAATGGTTTGGAAGAATCTTCTAAAATACCTTTCCTAATAGACAAACCCCATTGGATATAGGATTCCAAAGTAGTATTTGTAGAAATTAGTTCGTCTTGAAAGGTGGAGGGAAATGAACACAAAGTGGAATGCAAAAATCTATTGATTAAAAATTAAGACTAATTGTAGAAACTCTCAAAAGGAATATTTGGGGATAGAGGGAGAAAGAAGTATGACTATGAAATGGAGCCTTAGAGCAACAAGGATGCTCAAATATAGTTCCTTTCATTGATAGATTTGGTTTCTTGGATTACAATGAAGTCTAAGTAATGATTCATTTTTTTCATACCTTGTTCTGAAATGTTGGAGGTGTTTTCTTTTATAGATTATATTAAGCTACCTAGTGCCCCAACATGACTTGGTAAGAATGGAGAATTGTTATATTTTGTTTTGAGTTGTTTTTGGAAGGCATTGATGTTAGTTGTTTCATAAACAAAAGCAACATTGATGCAGGTTGTTTACCATTGTTTGTAATCAAGAAAAATCCAACCAAAATCTAATTCTGTCCACCAAACAAAATGTCTACCAGACCTTAATTTTACAGGTTTGTGCATGCTTGATCATTTTGAAATCACACACTTATGTACTAGAAATTCACCATTGGCTAACCCACAACCTTGTACTACAGCCAACTCCAAAAGAGAAAAAAATCTCAGGGCATTAAGATCCCCATAAATAAAGGATGATGACCCAATGCAGATCCAAAGGAGCAACTAAGGATAAACCCATTCAAAGTGGACCCCTGGATATGACACAACCTGACTAGACCTGAACTGCCCGAATGTGTTTCCTTGGGCACCCTCACACGACACGACGCTACATTTTTTACATAATATGGATTGTGTTTTGAGGGGTGGTTTTCTCCCCACTATGTTGTCCTCTTTACCTCACTCTTCTGATATTTTATATTGTATAATTTATTTCATGAGTAATTAACATGACTAAGAATTGCTAGGACACATTCAATAGCATACTCCCTAGTTGGGTTGTGGGGTGGTGTTGGGGCATATTACACTCATTAGTTCACTAAGGCACACACTCTAGCCATCACTAGACCCTCTTCCATACATTATTAGGGGCAAATATGACCACTTTTAATTCACTTTTGGGAATTCCCTATCGTTTTTAAAATTCCTGAACCTGTTTCCTTGAGTGCCCCCACATGGCATGACCTGACCTGACCCACCCAGATGCGTTTCCTTAGGTTCCCTCACAATACCCGACCCGACCCACATAACCCGAACATCGAAGACCCAAGGGAGTAAAAGGAAAATTGGTTGCACGAACATGCACAACGCACACAAGCAGTCATAAATTAGCATTTTTCATATGACCTCCCTCAAATGATCTGACCTGAACGCGTTTCTTGTGGCGCCCTCAAATGGCATGACTCAACCCGCCCGAACGAAGGGCACATGAGTGAGCAAGAATAAAATGGATCCCACAAACATGCACAAGCAACACAAGCGGTCACAACTTAGAATTTTTTATATGACTACCCTCACATGACCCGACCCATCTGAATGTGTTTCCTTGGGTGACCTCACACAGCACAACCCTACCCAACCTTACCTGATCCGCTCGAACTCGTTTCCTTTGGCGTCCTCACATGACCCAACACAACCCGACCTGGACATGTTCTTTGGGTGCCCTCGCATGACCCGACCCGACCTGACCCACCTGAATTTGTTTCCTTAGGCACCCTCACAGTACGACATGACCCGACCTAACCCGAACCGAACGTGTTTCCTTGGGCATGATCACATGACATGACCTGACCCACATGAATATGTTTCCTTGGGCGGTGTCACACAACCCAACCTGACCCACCTGAACGCGTTTCCTTGGGTGTCCTCACACTACCTGATCACATGACCTGACCCGGATGATTTCCTTGGGCTCCCTCACACAATATGAACCAACCTAAGCCACCTGAATGCATTTCCTCTGGTGCCCTCACACGGCACGACCCGACTCGACTCGCCCAAATGCATTTTCTTGGGCGCCCTCACACGACCCAACCCAACCTGACCTCGACGGTTCAAATGTGTTTCCTTGGGTGCCCTCACACGACACGACACAAACAGACCCGCCCGAATGTGTACACAACCAGACCCACCCAAATGTATTTCCTTGGGTGGCTTCACACAGCATGACCCGACCTGACCCGACTCGACCCGACTCAACCTGCACGAACCTGTTTCAGTAGGCACCCTCACATGACCCGACACGACCCAACCTGGACGTGTTCCTTGGACGTCCTCACAAGACCCAACCCTACATGACCTACCTAAACTCATTTCCTTGGGCACCCTCACAGTATGGCATGACCCACCTCGACCTGACCAGAACGCGTTTCCTTGGGCACTATCACATGACCCGACCTGACTCGAACTGCTTGAACGTTGAAGGCACGAGGGAGTAAATGGAAAACGGGTTGCATGAACATGCACAAGGCACACAGGTGGTCACAACTTAGTGTTTTTGATACAACCTCCCTCACACAATCTGACTCGAACGCATTTCCTATGGCATCCTGACACGACATGACCTGACCCGCCAGAACGAAGGGTGCACGAGGGAGAAAATGGAAAACTAATGGCATAGACATGCATAAGCAACACAAGTGGTAAAAACTTAGCATTTTTTTATGACCACCATCACACAACTTGACTAGACCGGACCCGACCTGCACGAATGTGATTCCTTGGGTGGCCTCACACATCACGACTTGTCCCGACCCGACCTGCCCAAACGCATTTCCTTGGGCACTCTCAAATGACCCCACATGACCCAACCTGGATGCATTCTTTGGGTGCCCTCACACGACCTGACTTGACCCGACCCACCCAAATGCATTTCCTTGGGCACCTTCACAGTACGGATCGACCTAACCTAACCTGACTCGAACATGTTTCATTGGGCAACATCACACGACTCAACTCGACTTGCACGAACATGTTTTCTTGCACGTCCTCACAAGGCATGACCTAACCATACATAACCCTACTAGCTCGAACACGTTTCCTTAGGTGCCCTCACATGACTCGACATGACCTAACCCAGACGCGTTCCTGGGGTGCCCTCACATGACTCAAAATAACCCGTCCCAGACGTGTTCCTTAGGTGCCCTCACACCACTCGAATCGGACGAATGATGTGTTTCCTTGGGCACCCTCACAAGGACCGACCTAACCCAACTCGACCCGAACACATTTACTTGGGAAACATCACACGGAAACGTCGCTATTACGACACGTTGTTCCTGAACATCACACTTCTGACGCTTTGTCCTTAAATGTTTCACATTCGACACTTTTCCCCTAAAATTCATACTTCCAACGCTTTTCCCCTAAATGTCACACTTCCAACACTTTTCCTAAACATTGCACTTTTGAAGCTTTGTTCCTAAACGTCACACTTCGGATGCTTTGTCCCTAAACGTTGCACTTCCGACACTTTGTCCCTAAAATTTTCACTTTCAACTCTTTGCCTAAACATCTCACTTCAGACGATACTCCCTAAAAATCGCTAGAGTGATGCTTGTTGGTGGGATTAAAAATTTGAGAAAAAATATGGAAATTTCCGACAATATGTCAAAACTGTCAGAACTAAAGTGTTGGAAAATTGACCATATGTACTAGTGATATAAATGAACATTATGAAAAATAGAGATTCCATCAACCATATATTTCCTTTGAAGTAGCATGAGTTCTTTTAGGTTAATATTACCGAATCTCTGGTGCCAAAGGTTCCCAGCTGTCAATCCTGTTGAAATCAGAGCTTGGTGTGGCATGCTCTTGACATTCAATCTATACAGTCTTCCCACACACACTCCTAATGTAACTCGTTTCTTCTTTTTTTCCCATATGACACAATATGTTTTGAAGAATTCAACTTGGAGGTCCTGATTTTTTATCATTGACACGAAGATTAAGTTTTTCTTCATCCTAGGTACATACATCACATTTTACTATGTCTAATATCACCGCTAGGAAATATCAACAAAATATCACAGTACCCCTTAATCTCATAACCTCTGTCATCACCTAGATAGAGTTTAGCTCCACAAGTAGTTCCTTCAAAAACCGCGAACCAAATTCTATTACCTTTCATATGTGAAGACGCACCCGAATCGACATACCATATTTCGGCCTTATCCTCCTCAGAAGATGAAAGAGCACAGTCAGCTACAAAAAATCAAAAGTCATGATTGTGACCCTCATCAAAAAAATTTCATGTGTGCTTCTCTGCTTATTTATAGCCTCATCTGCTTGTCTCTTAAAATAGAACTTAGCTTGATGACCAATTTTCCCACAATAGAAAAATTTAATTCCATAAAAATTACTATTATTATTTGCAGACATACCTGTAAATGGTCTCTTCTGAAAAGTGCCACTTCTTCTTCACCATCAGAGCAATATTAGAACTCTGTGGTCTCAAATTTTTTTTCCACTCTTCTTCCTGTAATATAATTACTGCTAGCTCTTCGAATTTAGGGGCTTTATTCCGTGCAACCAAGATTGTGATGAACATTTTGTATTCACCCGTAATCTTGTTCAAAGTGATTATGAAAATATCAGAATTAGACACATTCTCCTCGATCTCACCCAATATCTCCTTCAGGTCTTTGACCCTTGCAATGACTCAAGCAACAAATTGACTGTCCTCCATCCTCATCGAAAATAACTTGCCTATGAGCAACAATATGCAATTGGTGTTTTTTTTCTATTATAGGTTATTGAACGTCATCCAAATATCAATGGACGATTTACCATCTTTGATGTCTGGGATAATATTTCCTTTAACAAACATCTTCAGTAGGAGTTTCACCTTTTTCTCCCTTTTATCCCATTTTTGTATGAGTGTGATTGCACTTTTTGCATTGTTCGACTTCTGCTCATCACCACTGACGATCGACCACACACTCTCTCAATCAAGAACTGTTTGTAGCTTGAATTTCCAATTGGTATAATTGGTCCTATAGATTTTTCTAGTCTCATTCAGATAAGTTTCTATAAATTTGTTCCTTTTTGAACTGAATGTGTTCCAAATCCCCTGATCTATAGTCCATTCAAACCAAGTGAAAAATTACAAGCTACGGAATGAAAACAAACTTTAACAAATACCAGAACCTGATCATAGATTTGCCATCAATCTGGCATGATCTCTATGTCTACAACTCAGATCTGATCTGAAAGATTGATGTGTTTTCTACTCAGATTTTCCATGAATCGGGAAAATCCCATGTGCAGAATCGTAAAAAATAGGTGAGCACTCTTTTGAGAAAAAACATCTGCACTGAATTAAATCTCATTAACGGACTGAAAAATCAGCATTGGAAATACCCAAAAGGATGCATTGATCCATGTTGATTGGTGCTTCTGTGGCTTTAAAAAAAGCACTGATCAACACTAATATTACTGCAAATACTGCTCTAATCTAACTTTGTGCTCAGACAAAAGTTAAACTTGTGAGTAAGGTGTTTCTATAAACCACCTACTCCGCTGTGAGCACTGAGTCTCCTATGTGCATTGTAGCCATGAAAGCTATGTAGCTGTGAAGGCTCTGTAGCCACGAATTCTATGAAGGTAAATCTGGCTCACCCAAAATGAATTAAACTAACAAAGCAACTCTTAGGTGAGTACTGCACCTGGAGACTTCACAAATTGGAGCATACAGTCTACATTCCATTAATAAATGATACAACAATAAATACATCACAACAATATAGGGAGTTGGGAACAAACTCCTATAACTTAGGAACTAATCCTAACTTAAGGAGTTACGTTACAAGAATGTAACCATTTATCCATTAATACAGTATAATATTAATTATTTTCAATTGGATAAAATCTGAGCATACACGCTATGTTCTATTAATAAAATAGGATTACATATATACATGAAGTATTGTCTCAACATAGGTAAACTATCTTGGACACACAATAAGTTGTTTGAGAGAATATCTCAACCATACACCAAACTAGAAACCTATATATTTAGCTAACTCCTATGATATATGAACAAAATCCTTACATAGAAAGTCCCAACTAAGACGAGTAGGAATTACATATTCCAACACACCCCCTTAATGACTACTTGTCTCAATATCAATCTACAAAATCTAGTTGTGGTCAAACATAACAAAATGATATGTAGACATCCATATAAAGGAGCAAACATCCACCAAAATGCATGGGTTCCAACTACTACAACCTCTAGTCTCATAGGATGTCCTTATGACTAGAGGCTTAGTATTTAGATCGAAAATGAAAGTGCCCAGAATTTATTAGAAAGTAAACGAAAGTGACCGACCCATTGGGAGGAATCCAACGCACTTTATTTCATCGAAAACTAACTCTGGATGAAGAATTTATAACCCATTGAACGCCGTTGAGAACACGCAATTTGTTTTAAAAAATGGGTCAAAATGGTCAATGGAGTCAAACCTTGGTCAAATTGGGTTTTTCTCTTGCCCAATGACGTGATGACACATGTCAAGCTATGGTTGGCTCATGCTCACAGGTATGTGTTGAATGTTTATTGGTTTTCAGGAACCAATGGCATGCAGACACATGGCTAGCCTAGAGGATGCCACGTGCCCCCTTCCAAGGTCCAACTTTAATTGTTGGTCAAATTACAAATTTTAGGACAAGGTCAATTTGCTGAATATCAAAGGTCGAATTTAGGATAAGGTTAAATTTTTGAATATCAAAGGTCGAATTGCATTTTATATATGTCAATTTTTTAATTATTATATGGTATGGGAACTATATAATTAATGGGGCATTTATTTAACCTATGGTTGAACTAAACTAAGGTTTAAACTATATGAATGTGTGTATATTAAGTTTGAAAAAAAAATGTATGGAGGGGCGGAGGTCATGGTTTGACCTAGTGACCTCCCCCCAACAACTCTGCCACCTTACCAAGGTGCCAAGTGGTGCTCCTTGTTAAATGGAGTGGAACCACATATTATTAAACCTTTATATTAGTGCACAGTTTTGTATAAACACGCTTAACACACCATAATATCGTACTTATCCACATTTAATTCATATTTAACTGCTAATTAAACAAGATTTTAATATGGCGGAATTTTTGGTGGAGCCACCAAATTCAAAATTGCCCCCAGATTTAGCTGAGTTAACTAGAGTTTCTCCAGTTTTAGAGGAAATTTACTAGGAAATTTTTTTTTGACCATATTTGGAGCAATGTTCTGCCAATTTTGGCTTAGGAAGGGTCATTCCTAGCAGATTGGCATGCTCTAAACACATTGGAATAGGTTTCAGAGGTAGAGGAGAAATTATACATATGATCTTGTCACTTTGAAGAAAATTGAAGCATAGGGCCACTAGGAAGGAAGGTCGTGCCTAGGTCAACTGAAGGCTAAATTGAGTAAATTAATACTCATTTCTAATAGATTTAGACATTCTAAACTCATTGGAGTATGTTTCAGGAGCATTTAATGCATGTAAACAAAAATTTTTGCACTATTGATCTAAAACAGAGGCTCAAGCCACGGACGTTGGACCAAGGAGATGTAGCCCAAGGGGGTGAACTCCTTCATCAAAAATCAGTGTTGATGGATCAATTGTGATGGTTTTCTATTATTTATGTTTCTATTATTCATCATTTGATATTCATACTTTATGCTCTTTAATTCACTCCTAAAACTTAGTTAATTTACCTGTTTGACACACATAAGCAACAAGGAAACATATGTACATAAAACATAAGATCAACAAATAAATTTTAAATTTGAAGATGAAATTAGCATAGAAAAACTAACATTCATACTCAGATCAAGTTGGTATCAGAGCTTGGTTGAAAGGAAAGGTTATTTTCTTGATAGTTTCTTACGTTTTGTGGAAGTTTAATGGTTGCAAATTTGTGATGCTGACAAGGTTAAAGTTGCAGAGAGGTGAAGGAAAATTGTTGGTTTCCAGTCCTACAATTAGGACCAGAAGAGGCATAGCTACAAGAGCACCATATTCACCCAAATTTCCACTCATGGCTACACTTGAAGCACCTGACATTTTGCCTCAAGAAGCTTTGATTGAGGATGTACAATTTGTACATGAAGCTGAGTTGATTGAAGAGGTAAAAGAATCAGAAGTTGAGCTTGAATAAATATCCATAATTTCAGTTGTTGGAGAGACTCAAGGTCATTCAGAAAAGGATGATTTTAAGAGAGACTTCAATGACATAAAGAGGATGGTTAAAATTATGTTTGATGCATTTACTGCTGGGATGGAAGGAAAAGGTTATAAGCCTCCACATGGAGAGGGAACTTTAGATAATAAGAAGGATGAAGAGAAGAGTTCAAAGGGTATTGGAGGAAAGCCACCTCCATCTACACCATATTCATCATCCTCATCTTCTCCATCAGCATCATCTTCCACATCCACCACAAAAACTACTCACACTCACTCAAAAGCCACAAAAGGTAAAACACCCTTACTCAAACTTGATGTCAAATTTGAACTTCCAATGTATAACGGAGAGGAAAATGAAAAAATATTAGACAATTGGATACGTCAATTGGAGGTGTATTATAGAATTGAGAACCTTCATGAAGATGACATAAAGAGTCAATTGGCTTTTTGAGGATGGAAGGATTTGTACTTGTATGGTGGGAAGCAAGGACTCAAGAAGAGATTAAAAACTATGGTAAGCTCTCTATGTATTGGTCAAGTTTTATTGCTTCCATTAAAAGGAAATTTTATCCCTTAGCTTACATTCAAAAGGAGAATATGGATTGGAAAAATTTTAGACAGTTGAAAGGGAAAAGTGTACAAGATTATACTCATGAATTTAGGAGAAGAGCTCTAATTTTGGGTATTAATTTATATTGTTAAGAAAATTTATTAAATTATGTTGGAGGTTTGAATAGTTACCTTAGGCACACTATTCTCATGTTTAATCCAAGAAACATAGATGAAGTTTGTGTTCAAGCCACACACTTAGAAGAAATAGGGAAACAAAACATAGATGAGAAAAGTGAAAGTGAGGGTAAAGGAAAGAGAAAGTTCTATGGAAGAGGAAAAATAAATAGCTTTGTAAAAAGAGAGAAATAAAAACTCACATGAAAAAATTGTTCAAAGATTGGCCATGATGAATACCACTATTGGCAACTTCATCCAAAGTTGAAGCCAAACAAACTGAAATCCAAAGTAAAGGGAAAAACTATTGCTATATTTGAACATGACTAACGGTCAGATTTAGGAGATGAGACAAATATTACAACCCTAGGTTTGAAAGGTAAACATATTGCAACAACTAGTTCTTCAAATTGTTCAAATGTTACTAAAGATAAAGATACAAGAATAGAAAATTTCCGTGTTAGAGTTGTCTCTAAACATACCAAGATTGATACACTTTTTTATAGTGGGTCACAAGCTAACTTGATTTCCGAAGACTTGGTTAAGTAGCTAGAACTTGAAACTATTAGACATCCAAGAACATATCCTTTGGGTTGGATATGTAATAATGAAAACTTGTAGTTTACAAGGAAGTGCATACAGAGATTCACCATCAATTCAAACTTTATTGATGAATTTGAACTTGATGTGGTGTCGCTTCAGATATTAGGTATTTTATTGGGAAGTCCTTATTTGTATGATAGGAAAGCAGTATTTCATCGCCATGAGAATAAGTATCACTTTTTCAAATATGGTATTGAGCACATAGTTAGAGCACATAAGAAGAAGACAAGTTTGTCTTTTATACATGTAGGAGAAATGAAGAGGATAGTGAATGAAAGTCAAAATTTGACATTGTTGATGATCAAACAAAGAGATATTTTGAATCAAACTTTAAAAAAATATGATTATGCTTGTAATGAGATGTTTCAGGATTCTAACAGGTTGCCTTTGAAAGGAAGTGAACAAGATGTAAAACATTTGCAGAAGTCAACATCAGTGTTGAGCAGTGTTGGAAACAAGATGTCGGTGTAAGAGAGTGAAAAAGTCAAAGAGAAAGCAACAAAGAAGTTTGAAAAATAAGGCATGGGTTCCAAAAATTCCTCCTTTTTTTTCATTTCCAAATGGTACATTACAATGGAGAAGATACTTGGTCAAGAGTTGACGCAAGTACACATCAAAAACAACTAAGAATCCCCATGGTGACAGTGTGCAAGGTGAGATAGTTTTTAAGTTTCCTTTGATTAATTACCAAGGTAGGAAGAAGATGGTTTCTACAAGAATAGCTTGCTGCTCTGCAAATTCAAAAAACTTGCAGCATGACGGTGTGAATGACAACAAGAGAAGGTCACAAGAATCAAGGAAAAAGTTAACTTTTTGTGAAAAGCTCCAAATGATGAAAATAGGAAAATTTCAATGGATAGAGTCTGGAAGGGTGAGGGAACAAAACCCTCATCCACATGATTATTAATAAGAGAGATTTTGGTGTCCAAAAATCTTCCAGTGGGGAGGAATGATCAGAGGCTCAATATTTAGCTCAAAAATGAAAGTCCTCATAATTTATTGGAAATTGAATGATAACAAATGACCCGTCACCAAAAATCCAATGCACTTTATTTCATCGAAAACCAACTCTGGATGAAGAATTTATTGCCCGCTGACCACCATTCAGGATAGGAAAATTTAACAAAAAAAATGGGCCAAACTGCTCAACAGAGTCAAACCTTGGTCAAATTCTTGCCCAATGATGTGATGACACATGTACAACTATGGTTTTCTTTTACTCTAGGGTATGTGTTGAATTCTTATTCGCTTTTAGGAACCAATGGAATGAGGACATGTGGCTAGCCTGGAGGCTGCCATGTCCGCCCTTCCAAGGTCCATCTTCAACTATTGGTCAACTTCCAAATTCTAGGCCAAGGTCAAAGGTCGAATTGCATTTTATATGTGTCAATTTCCGAATTAAATTTTAGGCCAAGGTAAAAGGTCAAATTTCATTTTAAATATGTCAATTTTTGAATTATTATATGGTATGGGAATTATATAAGTAATGGTGCATTTATTTAACTTATGGTTGAAATAACCTAAGGTTTAAACTATATGCATGTGCATATATTATGTTTGAAAAAAACAATGTATGGAGAGGCGTTGGCCGGGTTTTGACCTCGTGACCTCCCCCCAACAACTCTGCCACCTTACCAACGTGCAAAGTGGTGCTCCTTGTTAAATGGAGCAAAACCACATATTATTAAACCTTATATTAATGCGCAGTTTTCTAAAAATGTGCTTAACGCACCATAATCTCATACTTATCCACATTTAATCTGCATTTAATTCATAGTTAAATACTAATTAAATAGGAGTTTAAGATGGCAAACTTTTGGGCAGAGCCACCAAATTTGGAACTACCCCAAGATTTAGCTACGTTAACTAGAGTTTCTCCAGTTTTGGAGGTAGTTTACTAGGAAAATTTGTTTTGACCATATCTAGAGAAATTTTCGAGCACAAGTTTCCTAGTAGTTTTGCATTCTACGAACACATTGGAACAGGTTGCAGAGGCATAGGAGAAATCTATAGGTGTTTTTGTCACTTTGAAGAAAATTGAAGCATAGGCCACTAGCAAGGAAGGCCATGCCTAGATTAGTTGAAGGAAAATTTGAGTAAATGAATAGTCATTTCTGATATTTTTTGACATTCTAAACTCATTGGAGTATGTTTCAGGAGAATTTGATGCATGTAAACATGAATTTTTTCACTATTGAAATAATAGAGAGGCTTAAGCCATGGAAAATGGACCAAGGAGATTTAGCCCAGGAGGGGTGAATTCCATAAAAATATGTGTTGATGGATCAATTGTGATAGTTTCTTGTTATTTATATTGTTTTTTTTCATGATTTTATATTCATAATTTATGCTCCTGAATTCACTCATAAAACTCAGTTAATTTACGTGTTTGACACACATAAGAAACAAGGAAACATATGTACATCAAGCATAAAATCGATAAATAAATTTTAAATCTGAAGATGAAATTAGCACAACAGAACTAACATTCATACTCATATCACCTTCGCATACATGGTTCTGTTAAACATTATCACTACATACATGTAACTGTACCTGTAAATTCCCCCCAAATAAGCATTGATCGCTTTGTGCTAAGTAAACTGAGACCTGTGAGAAACCAAGTTTATCCTATGAGTAAGGTGTTTCTACATACCACCTATACTCCACTGTGAGCAATAAGGCTCCTATGTGCATTGGGGCACTATAGCCATGAAGGCTGTATAGCCGTGAAGGCTTTGTAGCCACGAAGGCTCTGTAGCTACTATGGCTATTTAGCCACTAGGGCTTAGCTCATATACCTCACTCAACCAGGCCCAAGGTTTTCTCGACTCACCCTCAATCATGCCAACAGGAATCCCTATCCTCTTCACTTTCATTTGTGGTTTCTGGCTTAACACAAACTGACACTGTAAAGTGGTTTCCCACTGACCAAAATCCTGCAATTACAAAGTGTTTTTTAGATTATCATAAACTTCATCAGGGATACATATGCCCTTACAAGGATTATAGCATAACTCCAACTCTTGGAGTTACCAAGTACATACTCTACAAATACCACTACAAAACCATCCTAGAATTACCTACAATTAAAATGTGTGACTCATAATACAACATGCTAGTGAGTCTATCCCACAAACTCAAACGAAATCGATTGTCCATCATCCTCCAATATCTGATGTAGCTCAAATCACTATCCTTCGATGCCATTTTCACTTTCATGTCTTCATCATATATGGTAGTAAATCATTCCTGCAAATAAAATTATCTATTGTTGGAATGGCCAATTCCAACAGAGACACAAATGTGTGACAATAGTTCACAAAAAGGCTTATAATTTTTTTCAACCAGATTTACATGAATGAATTTGAAAATTAAGTTGATCGAGCTCAACATGTTTTATTTGAAAAAAAAAAAAAACTCACAAAGAAAACTCATTTCATCAAAGAAAATATGTTATAATTTTTGGTTTCATCTTCACCTTATCTCCCTCCTTAGCCACAAACACTGTAAAAACACTGCCATCAACTGCAACTCACCAGAGGATGCTATGGTAAAAACATAGAGGCACGTCCAGGCATGTCAGCACACTTCCCTCAGCCACTGCAACAAATATGTTGTACCACACTTCACCGTTGTGCCACGACACCACGATAACAATGCGTTCAACCTTCAAACCGAATTGACCCCTTTACACTGGGTGACCCAGCGGACACAGATCTTCTCAACACTGGTCAAACTGCATCTTGTTGCATGGTGGATTTCCTTCTCAGCTACCAGACCAAATCGGTCCTCTCATACACCATCTCATTCAACAAGGTTCCAAGTCCATGCTCACTAGCAAAACAACACACACTACAATGCAACACAACCATGTATCACTTAGATATCTCCAATAGCTCTTGAAGATGGTATTGAAGATGATAGCACAACATCTTTGAGATGAAAGGTTGCAGACCATTACAATTATCACAATAATTAGACACCAGAGTCGAACACCCCATGTCTTGGTGCTTGCTCTTGACTCTGAACAAACACCAATGAATCAACTTTTTGGCACTCCAATTGTAGGCGTTCATGTCCATTTCACCATTATGTCATAAGCCCAACAATATATTGACCTCTTCTCTACGTCGAGCCAACTCATAACACCTGTAACAAGCATAACCAACACGGGTACCAGGTGACCCTTTGAAACATAAATGGATTCGGTCACAATTGCAAGCTCCAATTATCTTCAGTGTCGTAATTATAATTGCAAAATCATTAAATAGGGGTCAAAATATGCGCTCACTAATCCTCAACAACAAAAAACTGATGTTTGAAAAATACCATGACGATATCAATCCAAAGGTAAAAAGCCTCCCCTTCATGGCCGAAAGCTTGGATCCCATTGTGATTCACCCCGTTTTAGGGCCTTTTGCAAATCTTCTCAAAAATTTTCGGCAATGAATCGATAAAAACTGAAAATTTAATTCAATTATGTGTTTCTATACTAAATTTCTTCTTTTGAAAGTTGAAACCCTTGCAAGGAATGCAGGAAGTCGTAGATCTCGGATCATGGGACTCGATATCCAGAGTTCTTGAAGTTCCCATGCCTCCTGGAACTTGGAATCATCTGAACTGGTTGTGTGGGCAACCATATATCAATCTGGCTTTCTTAATTTAAAACAAAATGTCATTAACGATGTTGTTCTCTATTCCAGGAATCCAAAATCGTCCCGTTGCCGACTCAGTGCTCAGGTATTCACACTCGTCAATAGATCTCTACATCATCACTCTGGTCTCGCTCTAAGAAATAATAAACCAATGCGATAGGTTCCTATTGCAGAACGTTTACTCTACAAACAAATATTTCTGGGTACGATTTTTGGATCAAACTCTTTAGCGAAAAATGCATATGGTCACTTCAAAATCCATACACTAGTGCCACTCGAAGATCCAACTATTCAATAGGAAAAATTGACGCTCCACACACTGCATCACACTCCCTTAACTGTCATAATGCTCCTCGATGGAAAATCTTAAAAGCTAAAACAAAAATACACTTTCTCTCTTATTTCCCTTAGCCCAGGAGGTGCTGAGTTCTAGGCCGATACGGGCTCTGATAGCAAGATAAAATCTAACCATACACACTATGTTCTATTAATAAAATAGGATTACATTTATACATGAAATATTATCTCAATATAGGGAAACTATCTTGGACACACAATAAGTTGGTTGAGAGAATATCTCAACCATACACCAAACTAGGAGCCTATAGATTTAGCTAACTCCTATGATATAGGAACAAAATCCTTACATAGAAATTCACAACTAATACAAGTAGGAATTACATATGGGTGAAATCGCGAAGTTGGG
>CM076575.1:1895804289-1895824545 GCA_034641835.2 Pinus albicaulis | reverse complement strand
GTTTAACACCCCCTTATTGACTACTTGTCTCAACATCAATATGAAAAATATAGTTGTGGTAATAAATAACAAAAGGATATGTTGACGTATATATAAAGGTGCAACCATCCACCGGAATGCATGGGTACCAACTGCTGCAACTTCTAGTCTCGTATGATGTCCTTCGCATACTAAATCCGAAGATCCTTAGGGGTTCTGAACTATTTCACTTTGTAATGTTATTTATAATATTGTATCCACAGTAATTGTTAAGTTCCTTAAGCCCCTTCTTCTGAACCTCATTTCACCTGAGAAAACAAGTTTCGTGGAAGGCTTCCAAATCCTAGATGGGATTATCACTTCTCAAGAAATTTTTCACTCCCTGAAGAAGCTCAAATCCCTAGGTGTGATGATAAAACTTGACCTATCAAAATCCTATGATCGCCTTAGGTGGGCTTACCATATCAGTATCCTCAAATATTTTGGTTTTGACCATTGGTGGATTAATTAGGTCTTTTCCTTGATTATTCACCTATGTTTTCCATTTTTCTCAATGGATCTTCCACTATACCTTTCAACCCCTTTTGTGACCTTAGAAAAGGTGACCTGATTTCACATTTTCTTTTTATTTTAGATGTTGAAGGTTTAGGAAGAAACCTAAAATACGTTGTTCTCACATCTTAAATTCAAGGCCTTGGTCCTTGGGGCAATGGAATCCGCATTACCCACCAACAAGTTTTGGATGATATTAAGATATTTTTTCATGTATATTTGAGGGAATCTAGGATAATCAAAGGAATCCTACATGAATTTAAGGAAGACTTGGGTACCTTGATAAATAATGGTAAGTATTGCATCTTATTTTTTAATACCTTAATGAATACCTAGTCCTCTCTGGCTCGGTTGTTGGGCTTTGGAATCGACTATTTACCCACAAAATATCTCGGCAATTCGTTGAAATTTAAATATTTAAAAATTCTTTTTGGAATTCTATGCTCCAAAATATTCAGCTGAAGCTCAACATCTAGGATTTTAGATCCCTCAACCTGGAAGTTCCAACAATTCTTTTAAAGGAAGCCCTCCAATCCATTTCTATTTATTAGCTCTCTAGGATGACTACGCCAGATAATTCTTACTTAAATATGGTCGATAACTTTAAGAAGTTCTTATGGAGAGGAGTTCAACAATTGAAGAAATGGGCATTGATCTCTTGGTACAATCTTATAAAGCCCAAGATGGAGGGAGGCATGAGTCTCTAAGATCCTTTCATTTTGAATCAAGTCATGGGGTGCTAAAATTTAGTGGTGATGCATAAGAGGAGGCCTAGACTTAAAAATATGGCATTGCCATACACACTGAAGACATTCTATGATATCGGAACCCCCCCAAACGATCATCAATAGGAACTTAGCAGTAAATAACAACGATCTAATTTCACAACATTTCTTTTGGGAGATCAGAAATGGTAGGAAGACCTTGTTCTGGCAAGACTCCTGGTAACATAGAGAAAATTTGTTTAGTACAAAAGATCTGGATGAGATTTTCCTATATAAGAATAGCCTAACTACTACATAGTGCACCAGTTTTGGAAAACCACCCCACCAAGATATTGATGGCGTAAATGGAAAGAGCCTCGAGACTAGAAACATCCTCCTATTTCAGATCAATGGTAGCAGCTGGAGAGTGAATTGAAATCCAGGAAAATCACAATCCAGGAATGATTTGACATCCTTAGATGGATAATCCACTTAGATCACCTTCACTATTAAGGAAGCATATACCCTTCCAGTTGAATAGCATCAAAGCCATCACACCCCTATTTGGAAGAAGATTTGGACTGGTGCCCCGTGACAAAAAATTAAATACTTGTTGTGGTTGGTATTAAAAGAGTGATTCCTCACTTGGGATCAACTTCAGAGGTGGGGTATTCACAGACCATCCCTTTGTTGCTTATGTGGAAAACACATTGTATTTTTCACTCTAAATTTTCATGTGAAGAAATTTGAACCCTCTAAGCTCATGCTAGATCTATAGTTAAGATGGATCTATGTTGGTTGAGTCGAGAGGCTCATTCTACAACCCAGTCTCAGGGAATGTGTAATTTTTTTCATTAGTATGCTCCCCTTTAAAATAAAAATTATGTTATAAATATAAGAATATGTTTTAAAGTAATTAGAAGTAAAAAAATGTGTGAGTAATATGTTTAAATCTTATGTTTTTCAAAAAAAAAATCAACAATAAATTTAAATAAACTATTTGAACATCTATGTTAACTAATTTATGTCGATGTCAACTTCATATAATATAGAAAAAAATTGTTAAAATAAAATATTTTAATTTTGTTTATAAGAAAATTATTAGATGATTTGCAAATGGGAATGATGATACTTTCTACTGTTTTTTCCTACAAACCCTGAATCGTGCCCATAGGTGTCATTTTTTATCTGACCTTTCAGTCTGCCATCTTTGATGCCATGTTGATAGAGGGGAATGGGCACACTTATGGGGAGGGGAGATATCCCCTCCTACCGTAACATATCATCTGGGGAATCGAGTGATCAAGACAAGACTATGACCTAGGAGGATTAGATGGAACTGAAAAAGGTACCCAGTCTTGGGTGCCCTGTGGCAAGCATGCATGCGTAGAAATTTCCTCCTAAGAGAAGTTAAAAAGCTTCATTTTGCAATCCCCAATAACAAATGGCATGCTTACAGAAAATTTACGAAAGATCATGCTTTGATATACAAGTTTATCAGAATTTGGCCCACTAAATGAGACCTAGTGAAATGGATCCAACTCAAATGACAGCCAAAAGGGAATATTGAGCTGAAGTTGGGGGATCAGGGCTTTTTCACATTGATTTTTACTAGTCTAGAAGACAAGGAGAGTATTTTATGGGCCCTATTTATTCTACAATGTTGGGCTCTTCATGCGCCATTGGGAAGAAGGCTACAAATTGGACCAGGAGAAATTCATGGTGGCTCTAGTGTGGGTCTATTTATTCTCTCTTCTGGTAGATTTTTGGGGATCTAAAAATACTATAAGGAATCGAGAACTCTATTGGGAGCTTTGTCAAAGTTATAGATTCAAAACGACAAGGACGATACACTTCCTATGCCCATATCTATTTCTGCATGAATATAACACAACCACTTCCTGAATTCATTGAGTCATAATATCAAGGTGAGGTATGATAGCAACACTTAGATTACGAGCATATTCCATTCTGATGTATAAGATACCATGAGTATGGTAACATGTATCTATATTGTCCATTGAACCAAACAGATACCCTAGAGTCTCAAGCTGCCAAAGATCCAGCTAAATGCCACAAATATCGAGAGGGATTCGAAGAAGTTCAAAAGAAAAAACGTAATCTAAAGACCTTCCCAGATTCGGCCTAGTCTCACCCAAGAAAGGGCCTGAATACCACCAATAGATATGATATATTGATGGAGGAAGGTGAATCTTCTGGTAAACCAAGCGATCCATCCAACAAAGATAATAAAAACGCTTCACCAAAGGGAGGAAACAAACCAAAACAAAAGGAAGAAGATGAGCCACAGGAGAAAGAAGCCTTGATCCAACCAATGGAGCAAGCCAATATCGAGATTGATGGTGCAAGGCAGAAATCACATGCATACTTTCTAGCTTAAGTTGAAGGATCTCAAGAATCAGATCAAGTGATGGAATCAGGAGGAGTTTGGCAACATCATGAAAAACCAACATCAGCTACAAGAAAAAATGTTAGGTCCCTATAATAATAGTGTATCCCCTTATTTTTGTTAGTGTATCCCCCTTATTATTATTGTTGTACCCCTGTAACTCCTATATTGTTATTATTGTGCCCTTACATTATTATTGTTAAGTCGGCTAGGATTATATTGTCACCCCATGGACTCCTATATATAGAAAGGAGATTTTGTCATTTGATCATCCAATAATTGTTCATTTATGTAATGTAAAGGATGTTTCCCCTTGAAGTGGCTTATTTCTAAGTCGTTGATCTCTCTTTTCTTCTATTTTTGGAGCTAGTTCCATAACATTTGGTATCAGAGATTTGGATTCTAGGGTTTCTCTTTCCAAACAGGTCATCGTGGAATTATCACCATAACGTTGCTTCTACAATAGTTCAGAAGCTTAAATTTTTACATAACAAAGCCAAAATCCCAAGCAACATCATGTAGAAATTTTAGACCTTAGTTCACAATATTTTCGAAGATATGATCTGTGGAAGTTAGGGTTTGTTCAGGCTCTGGAATTTCACCTAAAACAGTTCGTTGTGGAATTTGTGTTGTAATTGTATTTCTACTAAGGTCCAGGAGATGAAATTTTTCCAAAGAGAAGCCTAAATCTTGAGGAACGTCTTGTAAAAATTTCAAATCTTCGTTCGCAATATTTTCAGAGATATGATCTGTCGAAGTTAGGGTTTTTTCAAGCTCTTGAATTTCATCTCAAAGAGGTGCCCGTGGGAAAATCGTAATAACTCTCTCTTTAAGCATCAAATTGGAATTTTGTAAAAAGTGTCTGCAAGCACATAGACTATATTTTACTATGTATCAATCAAATCCAAAGGAGGAAACAGTGACACGTGGCATGCCGTACAAGGTTGCTCTACTGAACCAGTCCATAATTAGGTCATTGTGGGAGATTGGACATAACTTTGCCTTGAAAAATCCAAATTAGGTTAGACCTATGGATTCGAAAGAAGATTCAGAGGAATACTACAAAACTAAATTTTAGATATTTAAGATCCGAAATAACAGAGATAATTCATTTTTAATATCGAGCTCCAAAAGAAAGAAAAAGGTGTGTATTTGTTAAACAATTTTGCATAACACTTGTTTGAAAAATCAGTTTGAAGTGATTCCAAGGGCATACTGAAGCATATGTATTAGTATTGAGTTATATAATGACTTCCAAAAATAGTTCCACACCCATTAACCCCTCAGAAAGCTATACTATGACGCATAAAGAGGAAGACTTGAAATATGAGATATCAAAATTATGGTACCAAGTGCAACAAAATTTTGATCTTCCAAAGAGCAATAAAAGATGACATAGATGGTTTAAAAGAAAAAATGGAGGCTAAGTTGGACCGTTTGAAGGATCAAATGAAAGCTAATATGGATGATAAAATAGTGAAATATCACATCAAGCATCAACAACAAGTTCTCCAACTATCAAAGGATAACATCACTTTGGTGCAAAATCAAATGAAACAACAAGAAGATCAACATCACAGCGAAAGAAGTTCTGAAGAAGTCACAGAAACAAGAACTCGAAACTACCAAATCGATCAATTTCAGAGTATCTCAGCAAGTGGAAGAAATTACCTGTTGAATATTATACATGGGAGGATGAGAATTTTATACAAAAGCATCCATAAATAATCAAGCATTGAGGGCAACACTTGTTTGAAGGAAAGGGGCATGTTAGGTTCCTATAATACTAGTGTATCCCCTTATTGTTGTTAGTGTAGCCCCCTTATTGTTATTTTTGTACCCTTGTAACCCCCATATTGTTATTATTTTTCCCTTACATTATTATTGTTAGGTTGGCTAGGATTATATTGTGGCCCCATGGACTACTATATATAGAAAGGAGGCTTTTTCATTTGATCATCCAAGAATTGTTCATTTATGTAATGTAAGGAGGTTTCCTCCTCAAAGTGGCTTATTTCTAAGGCATTGATCTCTCTTTTCTCCTATTTTTGGAGTTGGTTTCATAACAAAAAATGCAGGAGATCCAACATAATATTATTAATTAGGGTAGATCTGAATAAATGGTGGTGGAGGAAGGGTTGTTGGTGAGCCAACTATAATAAAGACAAAAAAAAAAGATATCTTTTGGAAATAGAAATATAGAATACAATGACTCTGGGAAGGGGAAATAAACACTTGTTTTTCCATAAAGCCATGATCCAACATCGTCAACACAATTAGATATTATCTCTTAAATAATAAGAATGGAATGGATTGGTTCAGCATGAGGAAATGGAATATATCTCAGTTAATCACTTACAATCCTTGCTTTCTGAACTAGTGAAGGATAGATCAGAATTCATCCAGAGAATCATGCGCAATGTCCCTCAACTCATCTCCAGAGATTGGAATCTCTCTCTTTGTGCCGAGAGGTGCATTCTACATACCAGTATAATGTGTAAATTTTTTCGTCCATGATCGAAATAATATTAATTTCGTCTCATAAAAAATATTAAATAATTGTATAAATAAAATATTTTGATGTAGACTCATAAAAAATTTAAATAATTGTACAAATAAACAATTACAAACCTATTAACCGAACTTAGTTCCATCATTATTATTCACATTCACTAGATTTGTGTTGAACGAGTTGTTGGGTTTGTTGGATTTTATTTAAGAATACTCAAGAAGGAAATATGGTAAATAAATAAAAATATAAATAAACCACGGTAAATAAATAAAAACCTCTTTTTATGTATGGTAAGTAAATAAAAATATAAATAAACTAGAGGTATGGTAAATAAATAAGACCTATTTTTATACTTACTCCAAAGGTATGGTAAATAAATAAAAATATAAATAGACTGAAGGTATGGTAAATAAATAAAACTATTTTTATATTTACTCCATAAACCTCTTTATATTTATGAAAACTCAAACACAATTCCATCATTATTATTCACATTCACTAGATTCATGTTCCTTGAGTTGTTGGGTTTCTTGGATTTTATTTACGAACACTCAAAAAAGAGGTATGGTAAATAAATATAAATATAAATAAAATGGAGGTATGGTAAATAAATAAAACTCTTTTTATACTTACTCAGGTATGTTAAATAAATAGAAATATAAATAAACGGGAGGTATGGTAAACAAATAAAACCTGTAAATAAATAAATAAATAGACTAGAGGTGTGGTAAATAAATAAAACCTCTTTTTATAGTTACTCCATAAACCTCTTTATATTTAGGAAAACTCAAAAATAAGGTTTTATTTAGGTGAAGCCTATGGGCCAAATACCATGGGACAATTTATTATCAATACCATGGGATAAATACTATGGGCCAAATACAGTATTTATAAAAGAGCTATGGTAAATAAATAAATATAAAAGAGGTAAAAGAGGTATGTTGAATACATAAAAGTATATCAAATATGATTAGAAATCAACATCTAAGTATATACCGAGCCTATGGACCAAATACCATGGAAAATAAAAGAGATATGGTAAATAAATATAAATATAAATAAACTAGAGGTATGGTAAAACATAAAACCTCTTTTTATATTTCCATATTCCTCTTTATATTTACAGACACTCATAAAAGAGGTTTTCTTTAGGTGAAGCCTATTAGCCAAAGCCAAATTATTTTTAATGCAATGGAAAAATAACATTATTAACCCTAATATTAATATAAAAATAATATTATTAAATATAATATTCATATTAATATGTTATAATATTGATATTATTAAATTTAATAACTATGGATTAATATAATATTAAATTTGTTATATTATAATTTATATTAATATACCATGATATATATTAAATCTAGATATATATGGGAGGGAAGAAAAAAGACATAGAGTGATAGAGGTGGAGAGGTGGAGAGTGACAAGGAAGAGATGGAGGAGAGGGGAGAGGAGAAATGAAGAGAGAGAGAGAGATAGAGATGGGTAAGAGAGTGAGAGGGAGAAACAAATATGGAGCGGAGGGGGGGGGGGGGGGGCGGGGAGAGAGAGAGATAATGGAGGAGGAGAGAGGGAATTTGTAGAGAAATTGATAGAGACAAAGGATGAGAGAGGACTTGAGATAGAGGAAGAAAGTGATGGGTGGAGAGAGAGGGGGGTAGGAGAGAAATGGAAAGAGAGGAGGGATGAGAGGGAGGACTTGAGAGATTGGAGGAGAGAGGGAGGGAGAGAGGAGAAGAGAGAGATGGATAGAGATATGGAGTTGGAGGGCGATAGAGGGAGAGAAGGAGAAAGACAAAGAGTGATAAGTGAAGAGATGGAGTGACAAGGGAGAGATGGAGAGAGAGTGTGTATGATTGTGGTGAGATAAAGAGACAAAGAAGGAGATGTGGAGAGAAGGGGGAGAGAAGACGATAGGGAGGGATATTGTAACAAAGTTGGAGGGTGAAGATAGAGACATAGAGGAATGAAGAGAGAAGATTGTTTAGTCAATTTAATGTCTTAAATTGTTATATCGGTCGAGGTTAGTAATCTGATGAAGTGTGGTGAATTATATATCATTAGATGCCCTTCATTAGATAACTTTTGAGGTCTAAAATGGGCCTCCTAAGAAAAATGTAAAACCAAAAGAAACTTTATAAGAACCAATAGGATTCAAGATGATGATGTCAACCATGGGGGATGATTCACCATTTTTGGGGTAAAAAAGGAAAATGACTAAAAAATAATAAAATAATAAAAATACTTTTTCAACTTGTATTTTCAACTTATCTCCCTAAGGTTTTACTTAAATTTCGATCACGAGTACTCATTGGATGAAAAATTTAATTCCTCATCAATGGAGTACCCATGTTGCATACTTTGGATGGACCCTACTACACGAAAAATGAGAAATACAAGAAAAAACATTATTGCAATCACGTTTTTCATGTATTTATCATTTTTTGTGTAGTGAGATACATAAAAATATGGAACATGAGTACTCTTTGGATGAGGAATCAAATTTTTTATCCAATGAGTGTACCCGCTCGAAATTTGAGTAAACCGATAGGGAGATAAGTTGAAAATACGAGTTGAAAAAGTAGTTTTTTATTTTTCCCTCTAAAATTTGATGATGTAATCTAATATTATTTTATTATTTCCACTATTATTTTATAATTTCCCTAGGAGGCCCATTTTAGACCTCAAAATTCTCCTAACGCTTTCTTACTTCGTTGTGTATTTTCATATTTCTTTTTTGGGGGTTTCTATTTTATTCCTAATGCTTAAAACTAAAATTGATCTAAGGAATAAAATCTAAGCTTTAAACGAAATATTTGAATGCTAACAAACCACTACATCTGAAAGAAATTTAGTGATGAAAACTTAATCTTAAAGAAGGAAGAAAAGGAAATGTTATTTTTACTCTAGGAAAAGAAATTCATTAACAAATTACTCTTAATGAAATGAATGAAAAATAAAATCTAAAACAAGGAAGAAAAGGAAATGTTAATTAAATAATCTATTTTTCATAAAAATAAATCAATCTTTAGATGGTTAAATCTGAGCTATGTTGGATTATTCTATGTCGGCAAAACATCTATGGAAAACATATAATTAAACTAAGTATGCATTTAGACAAAGTACTATTCTAAATCTTATTGAATTCTACTGATCTCTATATGATGTTCTATCTATCAACATAATAAAAATAAAACCATATCCTATTTTATCAATTGAGAACATTAATTCTATGAAAACATAACATCTGATCTAATTTTAAATCTATTTGAAATGATCAAAATGTAATTCTAATCTAACCCTAAAAATGATCAACCTATTTTTAAATATATTTAAAAATGATCAACATATAACTCTAATCTAACTCTGTTCTACATTCCATGGAACGAAAGCATAAAATATATTACTATGAAATTGAACTGAATGTGCTAATTGAATTCAAACTTAACTAAGGCAAGCAAAGAATGATAGAGTATCTACTGCGCAAAATGAAATGTTTAATCTAAATCCTATGGTTGCTGTGTAATCAAATGCGAGAACTATTTCAGTTGGAAGATGACAAAGTCATGGTAACGAAACAATTCATGAGAGCATAAGATCTAAAAATCCAATGTTCATAAATGTAAACAATTGGTTCAGAAAACATTTAGTAACTAATTGACATGAAATTAAACTATGAAATGATCTAAATTAAACTACGAATCGACGATAAATTAACTATGAAATGATGTGAAATTAAGTAAAAATCAATGAGAAATTAAGCTATGAAATGATAATGAATTGAACTACGAAATGACTATAAAAACCTCCTTTCTGTGCATGGACCCTCTACAACAGAATGAGTGTGAATCTACTTAAGCTATTTGCACATCAATGGTCTGGAATTGGACTTCTTCATTAACAAAACAAACTTTAAAAACGTATCACAATATTATCACAAAATCAAGCTTACTCTCAGTTTTAACAGATTGGTATTTATACAAGTTTCTAAATTAACTATCTGAGACAATTTAGCCTATGGAAAGAAAAATAAAGGTAAGACTAGAAGTCTATTCAGAAGCAAAGCCTTCATGGCTCTTTCTCGATTTGCTACATAAGAGAAAATAGAGAATCTTCGTCTAGTGACCTCATTCCTTCTCTTGATTGATCTTTGACCACAAGTATAGGCATGTTAATTCTCAAAATTGAACAGGTAAGTAGCATATGATCCATATATGGACCATTTCAAAGCCACCAATATGACTTGCTTTTTCATTTTCTTCTCGAAACCTGTCAAACAATAATGGTGGCTACAGAAACAAATGTTAGCTACATAATTGCACCAATTATGTAACTAATTACATAAATTCATTAAAATAATAAGAAACATTATAATATAAAATATAGGCCATGTAAATCCCTTCTTAGATGTAAAATATGTCAATTATCACTGATTGAGTTTATGGATTTGTGAAAAAAGAAAAAAAGATGGTGGAAAAAATATGTCAAACTAGGAACAATTTTGAGGTTCAACATACCCCCACTAAGAGAGCATTGCATGTCCTCATGCAATTTCTAGAATTTTGAGCCTTCAACTTTTAATACATTTGTTCCAATACCTCTTCCTATACATACAACTTCCTCTTCTTTCCTTTCTTTGAGATGCTTGCCATTCTTATTTTCTTCATGAGGAGTTTGTACTTTAAACTGATGAATTTTATGTTCAGGTATCCATTTCTTTTCTTCAGTTTCTTGTTCTTTTTGTACCATAGCCCCACATGTAGAATAGTATTCTCACTGACGACCTTTTCTAAGTGATTTTGTTCCTTCAGAGATTCATTTTCTTGCTTGATGTGCATGTTCATTATCTCTAGTTCATTAATTTCTTGCTTCAAAGTGTTCACTAGAGGTTCTTATGGACTGGTAGGCTACTTTTCAACACTTGGATTTCCTTCTACATGTCTCTTTTCTAAGGACTCAATGTATTCATAAACCTCTTGATGTGCAGGGTAAGTTTTTGGGGTCCTTCTACTTGGACTGTGTATAGGAGAGACAATAATAGTGTTAGGTCGCTATATTACTAGTTTAGTCTGTTATTGTTATTAATGTAGCCCCCTTATTTTTATTTTTGTACGCTTGTAACCCCAATATTGTTATTATTGTGCCCTTACATTATTATTGTTAGGTCGGATAGGATTATATTGTGACCCCATGGACTCCTATATATAGAAGGAGGTTATGTCATTTTTGTTAGGTCTCTGTAATTTGCAAGTTTGGCAATACAAACTGCAGAGGTAACATATGAACCACTTTGACATTCTACAATATAGCCCTACTAAATCCAGAGAGGGATGTCTCTATAAGTGTGTTTAAAGATGGGATATTTAAGGCTTGAAATGTGATATTAGGGTAGTTATAAAGAGTATGGGTTTTTTGTTTTTGTTTGTTTTTGGTTGGGCAAGGACATGGAAGGTGAAGGAAGTTCAAATAAAGGGTGAAGGTGTATGCAAGTGAAGGAATGATTCAGCTGATAAGATAGGCAGAAAGAAGCTTTAAGCCATTGGGATATGCAATCATAAGAGGATTTAATTGGACAACAAGGTTCAAGAGTAATCCATGGGGCAAGTCATCTATGTCAAAGTATCTCTTAAGTTGGATTTATGGAATGGAACACAAGGAAATGAAGAAACAAAGAGTAGCTTGAGATCAAGTAAGTGCTTTGAAACTATCTTGCTTTGGCATACACTTAAAAGAAAACATAAAAGTAATCCTAGATTAGGTAAGTGCTTTGAAACTAGCCTGCATTGAAATACTTTTAGTCAGAAAACATTAAAAAAAAAAACAGTTAGAAAAGCTTAAGATTAGGTAAGGATTTCTAACCTATCCTGCTTTCGGCATAATTTATAAGGAAACACAGATGATAATCACAAAGAGAAATTTAAGATCAAGCCAATGCTTTGAAACCAAACCTACTTCAATGTACTCTTAAGGAAAACTTTCAAAAGGTAGAAAACATAGAGATAGAGCTTATCAGTAAGAGTAGGGTACTGTTAAGAGTAAATCCTAGCTCTATATTTACTGTTCTTTATCAGAGAAAGTGAACAAAGTGAAAATTCATAAAGAAAGGTAACATTTAAAAATAAGAAAACATCACCATCGACAATAGATCAAGATCCCATAAATCAGCAGCTTGTATTTGAGGTTCAAACCAGTTACAATCAACAAGCTTGGTGGGTCTCTACAACTTCAAACTTATCATTTCAGCTTATGTATCTTCAATTGCAAACAGAACTTCAGTAGCTTTATAAAACTATTACATGCAATCAGATATCTAGAGACCAACCATTACAAAGTGGTCCTCAAGGAGAATTTATAAGAAAATCTGGGAGTAGGAGGATTTCTAAGGGTCAAGTATCATTAATTCCATCATTAATGCAATTCCTGGCCTTTGAAAACCAGGCAAGGCACAAGGCAGGAATGCATTCAATTGTAACTCTGTTTCTGCTTTTTGAGGCTTAAATGGTCGAATTAATTGACTCCTGGGTTGTTTTTATATTTAAAATCATTTTGTTGTCAATTAGAAATAAGCTCTCTTGATTTTCATTAATTGTTCAACTATATTTATGCAAATTATCTCCTGTTTCTTGCGGTAATTAGGCCTTCTCTGTTTTTTGTGAGGTTGCAGGTGTCTTTTGGTGGCTGGAGAGGTTGGATTTTGGTGAAAGAGGGTTCAATTGGCCTCTGAGTGGCAGTGGAAGCTTGCTGGAACTGACATATGTCTTTGACATTTTCTTAAAACAACTTTAATTCACTTTAGGTTTGTCCTTTAGGCCTAATTAGGCCTTGGTCTTCTTTTCCAGTCTTCACTGTGTCTTTAATTCTTTTAAACAATGGATCACGTTCTTAATCTTCCATAATCATGCTTTTAATCCTTTTAATTTGTTACTGATACTCTTTTTTTCTTTCTTTGACTATTTTTGTTGTCTGCACAGATTTAGTGGTACAGGAGGGTTTTATTTGAGTTTTGATATTGGTCTTTAATGGGGATCATGTCTAAAAACCTTTTTTGATATGTTCTCTACAATATTTATTTCCAAAAAGGTCTCTCTATGCTCTATTTTTTCTCTCTGTGATCACGAGACAGAGTGCGATTTTTACTATCTGATACCCTGCAAAAGGACACAAACATGTTAGGAAATCCGAGGGGAGTGAAGGGAGGAAAACTGCGAAGGTCCATGGAGGATGAAGAGCATGGGCGCAATGATGTATCGCAGTAGAAAAATGGCGAAAAACTGTGTCAGAAGGTGAAATGGTGGCCTGATGAAGGTTTGGTGTGGGGGAGGTTCTGGACCGTTAGATCAGATCTAACAGTGGCAATCTATGGTCCAGATTGCACGATGGGGTTGCTTGGAGGATGAGTGAATAAATAATGGATAAGCGTGGAATTATATTGGGGTTGTAGGATTAAACAAATGAACGACGGAGATTGTTCATCGGGGCCATAAGGGGGACCCGGTGTAAGTGGAATGAGCGGGGTTTAGATCTAATCTGAGCCATCGGATCTCAACGATGAATGGCGGAGATTGGATATGAGAAATCAAAGCGGAGGGGAAAGGCAGTAAGGCAGAATACCAGAGTAGTTTTCGCACTGGGTCAGAGGCGGTAAGCTTTATTTGGAAAAGGAATGCAATTCCATACATCATGCGCCACGTGGATTAGTAAAACCACCCATTTCACACTTTTTTTGAGCGTTAAACTTAGGGTGCTAAAGTTTTGCGAAACTTGTTTTTGACCGTTGGATCTGATGATTTTGATCTGATGGTGTGGATAAGTTCCGATGAGGAAAGATGTACGGGCAGGGTTTCAAACATTAGATTGAATGGTAGCTGTAGATCTTGTTGCAACAAACGGTTGTGATTTGATCTCGGGGTGGCAAAGGAAATACAAGGCAGGGAATCAGGCTTCATCGTAGCTGTAGGATCTACACAATGGATGACTGTGATTGATCGATTAGGCGCAGTGTTTTCAAAAGGGGGAAGATTGTATGGCGGGCAAACATAGATCCGACAGTTATCTCTATAGATCCGACAGTTGAGGTTGAAAGTGTGGCGGATGAATAAAAATCCCATCGCATTGGAATTTTTTTTAAAAAACAATGGAAAAGGCGCTCTACTTGGGTTTTCAAAGGCTTTAAGTTCTCAGCCATTGGGGTCTAGGTCTCTTGGGAGGGGGCTCAAAAACATAAGCCCTCAGGGGCTTAACTTTCAAATAGAGCAGATAACGTGTTTTGTAGGCCTTTTAAAGGGATTTTTGTGAATTTAGGCCCCCAGTTGCGGATAGTGGTTATATGCAGGGCTAGGGCTTCAGAATATAAGCCCTCGGGGGCTAAGACCTGATATAATGTAAAAAGATGTTTTTAGGCTAATTTTTAGTGATTTTTAGGCCAACTGAGGGATTTCGGTAAAGGGGAAAAGGGATTTTTAAGCCTGAAAGAGGGTAATATGAGGCTTAAAAAGGATTTTAGGAGGGAATGGAGGGTTAGTGAGGGAATTTTGTGGGATTTTGAAAGGGAGAAAGGTGATGAAAAATGGAAATTTGGGGGGGGATAAAAAGGGAAAATGGAGGCCCTTTTGAGCATTTTCTTCATAGCAAAACAAAAATATTTCAATGGGAAAAACAGTGAGGATTGCTTTCAGAGGGAAAAACACACATGAAGGCTTCAAGAATGGTAGGTTTTCAATGAAAATTTTCCTCTTGAAGACTTAGAAACCAGTTAGCCACTTGTTTGCTATGCCAAATTTTATAGGTGGCTAACAGTGGCTCCACATGGGGATGGCATATTCCTGGAGATGTCAAGAACTGTAGATTTAATTATTTGGAAGTAGGCAAGATGCCTAATCTTTAACCATCCCTTTCTTATTTCATTAGCTACTACAAATCATGAAAATACCATATCAGCAGTAACATTCTCCCAAACAATCTACGTACCCATCCTACTATCCTAACATTTTTTCTCCAAGGTGCATTTAGACTTGCAGACCTTTTACATCATACTTTTTATTGAAAGAAGAAAACACTAATCTAATTCTACCCTTATTCCTCCATGAGACTAGATTAGACAGTTGGCCTTATATTTTCTCTACCTATACTAATATCTTCTAGGATTAAACTGTCTAGCAGATTTCTTCTCTACATTCTAAAACAAAAAAAATTAAAAACAGTCAAATCAGGACTAGACTGTCTGGTTTGTTCTGGATCCATGGCATAAAAACAATTGCACATGAAATAAACTTTGCATAAAATTGAAACCAAAATGTGAAGGCTGGATTTTGTGAACTTTTAGAGCATCCTTCTTTCTCTTGTGACTCAAGTTTTGAGCTTGTTAGATTCACTTCTCTTCTTTACTTCAGCTCTGGTTTTGAGTTTGTTAGAGCTTCTTTTTCTTCTTTCTTTGTTGGTCGAGGTTTTGAGCATATTAGAACCAGCTTTCCACATTCTTTGGCTCAGGTTTTGGGCTGATTTGAGCCATTCTTTGAAACTTCAGAGGTTAAAGTTTTGGGTTTATCTGAACCTTTCCCTTTCTATATTTGTATATATTTTTTTTGCGAAATTTAACAAAGCAATGGTATTTACAATGGAAGTGGAACCTTTAAACTCTGAATTTAGCAGTAATAATGTTTGAGTATCCTGCCATTGACAGGACCCCAAAACAAATCTATACCATCTAACTCTTGTAGGAAGAATGCATTTGGACCAATGGTGGACAGAATAATGTAATGACCTTGCCACAAACTATCAAATTTTCCATGCTTACCCTTATCTTCTCTTCTAGAGTCCCACTTGAGTACCTTGTCTCCAATTTTGAAGTCACAAGATTTTGTTCTTTTGTCAAACAACCTCTTTATGTTCTCTTGTACCTTTTGAGCTATGTTGTAGACTTCTTCCCTTCTCTGCTGGAGATGTATTGTTTGATTGATCCTTCTTACCATACTGTCCTCTTCTGACTGTATCTCTTGGACCAATTTAATCACTGGTACCCCTAGGCTGGTAGGAAATACTACATCTGATCCATAAACAAGCTAGTAAGGGGACATTCCAATGGATTTCTTTGTGGTCAATCTGTCTGCCCACAAGGCATGCACCAACTTTTTATGCCATGATTTCTTATTTTCTTCGAGCAGCTTCTTGATGGTGGTCACCAAACTTTTATTTGATGATTCTGCAAGCCCATTACGCTGAGGGTAATAAGCAATAGAATGACCAAGAACAATGTGATACCTGTGACAAAAATCAATCATATTTTTGGAACCAAAGGCATTAGAATTGTCAGTAATAATCTTCCTAGGGCAGCCAAATCTAGATAGGATGTGGTCTTCAAGGAATTTTATAATAATAGAATCTGTGGCATTCCTAGCAAGGATGGCCTCTATCAATTTTGTGAAGTAGTCTGTGGCTGTAAGAATCCATTTGTGTTGGGAAGATGAAGCAGGATGGATTTCCCCTCTGAAATCTAGGCCCCACTATTGAAAAGGAGCCTCAACAGTGATTGGTTGTAATGGTAAGGGGAGAATATTTCTTTTTCCCTAAAAAATTTGGCACTTGTGGCAGGTAACTATCATTTTATGGACATATTGGAAGAGGGTGGGCTAGTAATAGCCAGCTTGAAGGATCTTGTTGGCTGTGGTTTTCTATTATATATGACCTCCACACTCTCCTTCATGGAATTCATGCTTGATCATATCTGCATCAACTTCAGGCAAACATTTAAGCAATAAACCATTAGAATTTTTCCAACATAAACATTCATTTAAAATGAAATAATTCCTAGATTTCAACTTTAAAAACCTTGCCTTAGTCTTTGATAAATCAGGAGGAGCATTAAGGTTTGTAAGCACATACAAGATGTCAACATACCAAAGTGAGTTTTGGAACTTCCCTTCAGTAGTATGAGCAGGCACTCCTTCATGCTCATCCAAGGAATCTACCACGTTAATTTCAAGGGCTTTTAGATTAGATTCAACCATTAATTGAGCTAAGCCCTGACCTTTAATGAGTTTTGTGGGTTTGATTTCCAAATCATACTCTCGTATTACTGCAATCCACTTACCTCTCTTTCCATCTGGGTCTTGTGACACGGTATCTTTTACCACTATGCTAAGCACATAATCAATGATGTGAGAATGCAGAATATACACCCTGAAGTCTTTTAAGGCCTTTACGAAGGCATAGGCCTGTTTTTCCATAATGTTGTATTCCAAGGGTGCATCCCTTAGTTCCTTGCTAAATAATGCTATTGGCTGCTCATGTCCCTCTGGATTTTTCTGTAGTAGGACAATAGCCACAGTATGTTCTGATGCAAAGGAGAAAATGAGGAAATCTTTTGCGAAATACGGGCTAGTTAGAACTGGTTCTCGGGTGAGTGCATGTTTCACCAATTCAAAGGACTTTTTGGCTTCTACAGCCCACTTAACTCCCACTTCTTTCTTAAGCATGTTAGTCATGTTTCTAAGGAGCTCTGCTAAGTTGGGGATAAACCTCCTTAAGAAGTTAATTTTCCCAATGAAGGACTACAATTCCTTTATGTTCCTTGGGTGGCTAATTTGTAGTATTCCCTCAACTCTTTTTGGATCTATCCTAATCCCTTTTTCTGATATAATATGGCCAAGAATTTTACCTTCTTACAGGCCAAATATTGTCTTCTTGGGGTTTAAAGATAGCCCAAACCTTTTGCAATTTCAAATAATTTCCTTAGATGTTTGAGGTGCTCTTCATTAGATTTGGAATAAACTGTTATGTCATCAAGATAAGTTACAATGAAGCGCCCTATTTCCTCTGCAAATGCAATGTCCATAGCTCTTTGAAAAGTGGCCCCAACATTCATTAGTCCAGAAGGCATTTTCACATACATGAAAGTGCCCGAAGGAGTTGTGAAGGTTGTCTTAAGCTGAGCTTCTGGGAGTACTAAGACTTGGTTGTACCCTGAAAAACCATCTAACAGGGAAATCCTTTTTGAGCCAACTACCCTTTGTAGGATGTGTTCCATTTTGGGTAAAGGATAATTGTCTTTTAAAGAAGCTCTATTTAAATTTCTGAAGTCAATGCACAATCTGATTTCTCCTGTCTTTTTCCTCATAGCTACGAGGTTAGATACCCAATCAGAAAACCTCACAGGCACTATGATTCCTGCCTCATACATTTTCTTGATTTCCTTTTCCACTAGAGGCAGTTCTACTGGGTTCATTCTGCACATTTTTTTCCTAAAGTGTTTCTGGTTTTCTTTCAAGGGGATTTTGTGCTGGATAATATCTGTGTCATAAGATTTTAAGTCCTCATAACTCCAAGAAAACACATCAACAAACTCTTTGAAAAGATCAATGTATTTTTGTTTGATATGGGCAGGCAAAGACTTAGATAGTTTAATGATTTTAGGCTTATCCTTGCTGCCTAGGTTGCATTCTTCAACATCTGATTCAGTGGGTTCAATAATGGGTTTCTTTTCCACATCATTGAAATCGAAAAGGTACTCTAAGGGTGTTAATCCTCTAGGTATGTTCTTATCTTTGGACTTCAGTACCTTAATGTCTTTCTTATCTGATTTCATGTATTCTTCTATTTGTTTTTCGAATTCTCTGGTTAACATGTTTATTTCTTCTTTGGGGAATGGCTCTTCCTCATCAGGAGGCTCTTCATCTAAACAATTTTCATCATATTTGGAATCTGAATCAGGTAGTTCAAATTCATTCCTGCAGAGCAGGAAATATTCTATCTGCTTGTCACCTTCAAAGACCTGCCAATATTTCTCATTATCCAGCACTTCAGGTTGGTATTTTGTTTGGATCATGATCTGTTTGTCACTAGGTGTTTTCTGATATGAACTAGCAGCGCGGGCCAATCCATTTACAATTATGTTTTCATTCCTAGTAACAAACATAAGGTCATAGTCTACAACTGTTTTTAGAAGGTCCATGGCATTATTTCGGTATGCCCTTAATCTGGGATGCTTTACAGTATATTCTCCATTTAGTTGTTTGACGATTAATTTTGAGTCCCCCTGGATAACTATTCTCTTGGCTCGTAGTTTTTTCAAATGATGCAATCCTAGGATGAGAGCCTCATAATCTGCAATGTTGTTTGTGCACTTAAAGTCTAGCTTGAAAGCATGGCTCTCAGTGTGACTGTTTTCAGTATTGCATAACCATACCCTAGCTCTTGCATTCTTCTTAGTGCAAGACCCATCAAAGTTAATGCACCATAAGGGACTTTTGTAGGATTGACATCATTTTCATCCATAATGTCGTGTTCATCACTATGCTGCGTTCTGAGGTCTACACCATGTTGTATTGTGACTTGTTCTTCAAAATTTTCATGGAGTTCAGAGTGATGGGTTATCTGATGTTTGTAGTCTTGGTCTTGTTCACTCTGGTTTTTTGTTTCAACACACTGTTCAAATTTTTCTCTCTCATTTTCCTCTGTATCTAGAACTGCCATTATTTCCAGGTTTGGGGCCTCTAATTGGTTGTGTGAATTTCTGTCTTCTAGCTTTGGTTTTTTTATGAATTCATCATTGTACAGGATAAAAGAATCTAGATATGTATGGACAGAGTAAAGCTGGGAATTCTCAGGCTTTTCTGGGCTACTAACCATGAATTTCATGTGTGCCTCCCTATATAGCCTTCTAAGCTAGTTGAAAACAGGGATTGTGGCATAAGTCATATCCATTTGCATTGTGTCTTGATGTTTAGCACCCCATGATCTTGACAACAACATGCCATACTTAGGAGGTACATCAGCCGCCACAACATCCATGATCATGCATTTGGCTAGGATTTGAGTCAAATTCACACAAAGATCTTTGATTAGGCCAAGGCACTTTCCTCTGCTAGAGTCAAAGGAATATAAATCCTTGTAAGGTCTGGTTATCTCTAGGCGTAGCCTTTCCATTACCTTGGGCATAAGGTTGTGTGAAGCTCCAGAGTCATGCATCGCATTATGTAAGATTTTATCATGAATATTGAGGCTAACATAGAAAGGAGGTACTACCCCTTCCTGGAATTTCCCTTCAATCTTTGGGCCAAACAAGAGAGCTGGTTGATCATCATTTAAATTGACAGTGT